>JAQGBX010000755.1:0-30987 GCA_034698745.1 Megaphyllum sjaelandicum
TGAAATTTCTGGGGGAACCCTGTTATGGTATTTTGTTACCGTAGGAGAGCCGCATCTTGTCATCGAAAGAGCCACATCTGGCTCCGGAGCCACGGTTTGCCGACCCCTGCTCTAGACCATACTGATGGTTGCGGGGCGCTCCCCGGTCGAAGTCGGTAAGAATTTTGAGGGTTTGCAAACTTCTGTAAGTAGCGACTCTTTCGGATGCATGTTTAAACACAGCTATACTATGGTTTAAACCGAGGTCCCGTGTAGATTCGGTTTGCTCTCTGCTCCTTCTTCGGGGTATAGAAGTCCCTCCTTCGTAGACAGAATTCAAAATTTGCAGATAGGTAACGCGCTGACAGAAATAGGCCAACGCTAAAAAGTCGCAACCAACCTCCCAGAATATTTTGTGTGTATGATAATTTCTAGTTCAGCAATTATAAAGGTATCATAAAGTGACTATTATAGACATTCTGCTAATATACTGTTGGCATACGATATTGCACATTCTATAACACTATGAAAGACCTCCCTTTTCATATAAATATCTTTTTAACGATATAAAAGTTATAAGATGTTGAATTTTTGTAATACTCAATATGATCATTAGGCTATAAATCGAGACTGCTGCATTGTCCATCAGATACAAATTAATGAAGAACAAAAAAGCGATAGGTAGTATGAGTATGGTGAACTGACCAGTGTTTTTAACAAATCGACCAAAGTCATCCATATTCCAGGATTAAGCAATCTTTATTTCATAAATATATTTTAAATAAGTGCATGGTTTGAAAGAATGAATTTAATGTCCGTAGCCGCCGCCTCCGTGACCGCCACCACCGCCGCCATGACCACCACCGCCACCACCTCCTCCGTGGCCTCCGCTTCCATGGGCCGAGTTGTAATGTGATTTGCTATGATGACCCCCAGTTCCGCTGTGTCCTTTTCGGCTTCCTTGATTATGCCCGTGCCCAGCATAGTATTTTCCGTGGTGATCATCATGGTATTTGTTGTAACCCTGGTGGTTGTTGTGGTGCTTTCGGTTGCCACCATTGTCATGGTACCTCGAGTGATGGCCAGATCTGTAATGTAACAAGCGAAATCCATTTAACTGATATCGATTTTAACAGTTTCTAAGAAGCTGCCCATAGGCCATGTGGTCGGAGAATTGCATGAGGCCACTTGCAAACCCAAAACTGCATTTGTACTTGAGAACGATATTAAGAAAGAGCTCACTCGTCTATATGGTATGTGTTTCGATATCCATTGCTGTTGTGCCCGTGATCTCTATATCCTTTGCTGCCATGGTGGTTGCCGTGATGTCCATCGCTTCCGTGTCGGGTCTTGCCATGATTCCTGTGACTGTTACCATGTCCACCATAATGGTTCTTGTAATATCCATGGTCGCCATTGTCCCCTCCATAGTCTTTATGCCCATGGGATTCAGAATGACTTGGACCACCCCCATGTCCTCCTCCACCTCCACCGTAGCCTCCACCACCACCACCATGACCTCCTCCGCCACCCCCATATCCCGTTGCAGCGGCTACCAAGTCGCTGCTTGCAGCAGTGATTTCCTCATCTTTGGTCTCTTCTGCGATTGTACCATCGTGGTGTCCGCAAACAAATGTTGCGGCAAATAAGGTTAAAATGACCACTTGGACCTGGAAAGCAAGGTTGTTATAAGAAAATTGTAAAACGCTATTTCAGATCATGTTTCCCAACTGTCTACTAGCCTACCATTGTCCAAAACCCTCTTAGATGATATTTCATCGCCTTTGTGACTGACACACTTGATAATGAACAGCTAAGCAACCTCTGCGTTGTTGACGGCATTTGGAAGTTCCTTTTATACTAAATTCACAAATGAATGATGCCATTTTTTCATCTAAGCGTGCCAGACTGTGTTTCATCCCGCTCTTATTCCAATTAACTTTTCACCCGAAGGCATAATTTAGCACGGTCATTTGTGCCTTATTTGAACTAGAATTTATGATGAGAAAATCCTAATTGTTGAATTATATTCTATGAAAAACTCGAAATCGTTTTGCTTCTTCATGTAGACTTGCACATATTCGGTATAACAATTTTTTCTTCACGCATCTAATTGGTCGTACAAGAATACTGCTTACTAATACTTGTTTGTCACTGGTTTTAGTTACACTGATAAGTAAAAAGAAATATTTATGCCAAAGAAACATCTGACATTTGAAAAACAAACTCTTATCAACATGCATGATTTGTACTATACTATCACTGTGCTACTATTTGAAAATCAATCGATATGCTCATTATCAAAATAGGACTAATGAATGAATCTGAATACAGCTGTATTCTATCATGGCCGATTGCGCCATCAGTTTTGTTGATCAAAGCTTTTCTCTGATTTCCTTCTGATATTAGCTGTTCGTTTTTGCAGCCCAAAGTAAAATTAATAAAAAATGTCTTTGATTATCGACTAATTATAAACTTAATTTATACAATTGCTGCAGTTGTATGTACTACACGACCATATGAATTCGTTCTTCTGGAGTATTTTTTTTACTACTGTAGGCCTACATGGTTTTCTAAAATGTATTTTAACGTTCGAAATACGAGCTCGAATAATGTCTTTATTCATGATAATATTTTGTAAAATATAATTTGACATAACATGCGTATTAAAATTCTCTTCTCTAGAGTGTTTGCAAAGGACGATATAGCCGGTTTGCAAAGATGGCAGTGCATCGAATCGTGTGTGAAAACGCATGTTTTGAATTATTTTAAGGCCATGTGACATTTATTGCGATCCATAGTTGTTTAAAAACCGTTTGAAATGGTTTCAGTTCAATATTTAAAAAAGGAAACTTCTCAATATATGAGATTTTCTGGTTGATGTTCTAAATCTGCACATGACAACGCATGCCAAAACTATTATATTCCGTAAATAAAAAAAAAAAGTTGAACATGTAATTTGTCGTTTTATTTTCCACTTGCTTTACAAGCTATTCACCATGGCACTCGTGGTTAATCGATGCAAAAGTTGATATAAAACCAGTAACGATATTTTTTATGAAACTTTGGATCATCCGAAACCCGTGAATAATATCTTTTCGATATCTGGTATCGAAGTGCAATTGCACATGTGACAGTGGTGAACGTACATTTTTGGACCCGGAAACTTGAACTGTTTTGGGGGCTTCTTTCATAACCATGGCAGCAACTTATTTTATTATTTTGTTTAGTTGTTTCTGGACCCGGGCCTCTCCGGAATGGCAATACGTGTGAATCCGGTGTAAAATTTGATTCAAAATTGGCCAGTAACTATGGATAAAAATTCACATAATTTTAATGGTTCACGTTAACGTTTGTGTAAATGTATCGAAAGTCTAGCACTGTTCTTCACACCTGTTCTATTTTAATATAACACTCGATTTTGATTTCAATAGAAAGCTTTGTTGAACACGAAAAATTTACATTGTCGTATTTTTTCCTTCAATTTTAGTGATTTCAATTTTTTTCCCCTTGATAGTAGGCTAATCGGGCCTTTATCCGAAATGCTTAGATCAGGCATGTTTTGGATTTCAGATTTTTTCCGATATTGAATATCTAGATACACATAATGCGATATTTTCGGAATGGGACCAAAGATTTAACGCATAATTCGATATACATTTCATTGAGACATTAGACCTTAAGTTAATTGTCTTCATCATATATTAACCATCTGTGTGCAACGCCCGTTGAATCATAGCATTACTAATCGTCTTATCGGTGTTGCAATTGCCAGCGCATCGCCACTCATCTTCCCAACCATCCCCATTATACCGGCTTCGGGACTGACGACAATACGAGATACAGTACAATCCATTTAAAACGATTCCGGAAATAATGATAGGTCGGATATTATGATGGAAAAAGCAAAGGAAGTTTGGTTTCCCATAGCAGTGCATGTAACATTTTCCGGGTATCGTGATGCTGGTTATAATAATAGTCTGAATTTAGCGATGGGGGTTTTGGTATGGTCAATGCTATATGGGATCGACTATAATGATGAAAGGGGGATGTGAAGAATTTTCCTACTCTCTGGAGTCTCTGATCACATGTTCTTTAAGGTAATTACGGACAGTTGAACTGTTTGTTAACATTTTTATGTTCATGTACATTTGAACGTTAGTAATGCATATTCTTGTGTAACAATACTAAAAATATATGTATGTATAGAATGTACTCCCTTATTGGCTCACATTATTTGAATTCGGGTTTAATGATTTCCAGAAATAATGGTCAAATTCTGTCGGTCCCTTGAAGATCACTGTAAAAGAATTCTACTGACATCACTGTACGTGGTTGGGGCAGAATTTAGTCTAAACAAGTAAAGGACGGGATAGGAAAGGAATACGGTCATGGTCGATTTAATATATGAACTACCCGAGCATTCGCCTGGAGGAATTGTTGGCATGAAATACCACAATTGAGGATAGCCGACCCAGGAATTGAACCTAGGTATACCGAGAATGCGAAGCGAGAATGCTATAGCCTCTAAGCAACCTTGCTCGGTTAAGTTAATTGTAGCCTATACAATAGTTTTATAAAAATAAGTATATCTTATAAAGTTTGTGCACATAAAATCATCAGGCGACAAGTGTGAAGTTTTCTACTTATGATATCATTTCGAATGATTTTAAACTTAAATCGTAACGCATTTCAATGACATACAGTTGTTGTTTTAAGACGTTTCTACAACTTTAATAAATATTGATTTGCATACATCATATACTGTACAAGTTATCGCACCAACAAAATTATATTCATGATTATTGGGTGTCCAATGTTATGGCGTATTTCATAATTTTACATGATAATGGCAAAGATACATGCTTTGGACGCTCTTCCTGGCTGAGCTATTGCTACATATGCTGGATACACACAAATATACATTTAGTATTTTAAGAACCCTTTTTCCATTCATAAATTAATAACACTTAATTTCGGAGAGGGCGCTTAGTGACCATAACCGCCTCCGCCATGTCCACCGCCTCCGCCTCCGCCATGTCCACCGCCTCCGTGGCCTGAACTGCCGTGAGATCCGCTGTTGTATTGCTTGGCGTGATGTCCGCCATATTTGCGATGACCTTGGTTGCGACCCTTGTAGTGACCATGCCCATCGTAGTATTTACCGTGGTGGTCATCGTGATACTTGTTGTAACCTTGGTGATTGTTGTGGTGCTTGCGGTTGTTGGCATTGTCGTGGTATTTGGAGTGATGTCCTGACCTGGGAAAATTTAAATACAAAAATTGAAACAACCAATGCCCCAGCTGATTTTGTCTGTACCACCTGAATTTTGGATTAAGACATTTTTCTTCTCGTGCTTTTACTGCCATGATTAGTATTTTGTCAGACTGTTTTGACACTTTCCTTGTTAATTGTTAACTTTTGCTTAAATGAATCTGTTACCTAATAACACCATTCTTCTACATTCATTTGTTATAGAAGTTATAAACTAGGATATATAACGAAGACCAGCGCCATCATTGGTACGTTAGTGCGCGCTTACTATATAGAGACTAATAATATTTAACAACAAAATGCGCCATAATCAGACTTATTCATAGTTCTGTCCTCGCCTAAATAAAATTAAGAGATTATTGAATGCGTAAGTGGTCAGTATTTTTTAAATGAATGCTGCATGTCATTGCACTTACTCGTCTTTGTGGTGGGTATTTCGATACCCATTGCTGTAGTGACCATAGTCTTTGTAGCCTTTGTTGCCATGGTGATTACCGTGATGACCATCGCTGCCATATCGTGATGTTCCGTGATTTCTGTGGCTATTACCGTGACCGCCATAATGACTGCCGTAGTCACCATGGCCGCCATGCTGACCACCATAACCCTGGTGCCCATGGGATCCGTAATAGCTCGGACCGTAACCTCCACCCCCGTGGCCACCACCCCCATAACCACCTCCGCCATGGCCACCACCCCCATAACCACCTCCGCCATAACCTCCACCACCATGACCATATCCTGTTGCAGCTGCTACCAAGTCGCTGCTCTCTGCTTCAATCTCTTCAGTGATTTCCTCCTGCCCTTTGAGTCCTTCAGGGCGGTCTGTGTCATCGTGCTGCCCCCATGCAGAGGTTGTAACTGACAAAACTAACGTGGCAAGGAGGACCTGGATTCCATAAAAAATTGATGTAAATATTAGAAAACTGCTTACTGAATTTCTCCAAACATTTGAACTACATGCAATTATTCAAGTGGTTTTCTATAGTTTACCATTAGCCATGATAATGCTGTTTGGGACTTCATTGCTTGCTAGACAGTCAAACTTCTTCTGTGCTCTCCTCTCTTTTCAAAATAGCTTTTATACAAAATGTATACGAAAGTATATTTGCGCAAAAAAAAGTGTACACGACTTTGTATCATTCTCAACTATCTGTGCTAAATTTATCACCTGGTAGTATAATTCACTATACTCTATTTTGCGTGAAGTAGAAACTGCATATTTCATGATGAGAAAATTCTAATCGTTCGCAAATGTAGATCTATTGATCGGGAAATGACTCATGCATGAATCTATGAAGAAGAAACTTACTATTTAATCCTTAACATTTTTCTCTGCCAGACCACATGGAGTGGAAAGCCATGGTACTCACCATTACTGGTTTGTCAATTGTTTTGCGTTTCTTGATAATTAGGAGCAAATTTGCTGTTGCATTAAAATTCAATGTTTTTATGGAGACGAAAATTCACGTTAAGTCAATTGATGATGCGTGCATACAAATTCATTGTGGGAACTAAAAGAGTTAAGTGAAGACTTGCTGCGCTTTATAAGTTTAGACATGAGGTACCTATGGGTACGATTAAATAATCGATAAGCATCATAATTGGACGAGAACCTTGTCGCAAATTAAGTTGTTAGTTTAAATTTCGATAAAAAAATTGTTTGCTGGATTGAAACTATTTCGTTTGTTCTAAGGATAAACTGGGACTGAAATGAACTTATGTTTTGTTCAAAATCTTAAAGTCTGACCGTAAAGTAAAGTTCATGAAAGCCGTATACAATGTACACTTTATTGAAAAAATTTGATACGGCAATCTCTTCCATTCATTTGACATTATGCTTTATAATGTTAGAAGATTATGGTGTCTATCTGGTATAGCCACCTATTTTAATGTTGTTTAAGTTAACTTTTATTTCTCTTGCAAGCTTCAATAATACCATTACACTGTATAGCTAATAAACAAAAGTATGTGTTTGTGTGAAAGGGGGGACGAAAGATAAAATTTCGTTTTATAGCATTATTAAAATTCGTCCGGTCAGTGAATGCTGAGAATTCGCTTCAACATTCCAATGATGTATCCAATGATTGCATCTTCAAAGACGTAATTAGCCTTAGAAACTTAAAGCCTAGTAAAGGTTTTCCATTCACCAAAAAAGGTGTACTATTTGGGGAAGTTTAAGCACCTTTGCATGCCATTTCAGCAATAGACTTCTGAAACCCTTCACTATACTTTTTCCCTTATGCTTCGCATTTGTTTTTATATTGATTTTATTGAAAAGAAAGAAAAAGACAAGGAAGAACACGATAATTAAGTTGTAATATACTGTATGTCTTACACAAGATTAATAGTTCCTGTAGTTTTCCAGCCTGTTGAATCTTCATTTAAGTTGACGTTTAGCTGTTTAATTTGCCCAATACACCCTTTGTCTTTAAATTAATTAAGAGAGGCTGTAACAGTCACTTCATTACACGCAAACGATGATAGGATTGAAAAAGAAAGTGTGCGAATCATTTCCTGACTTTGAAATAACAAAACACTTATTTGCTTTACTTATTATGTGGCAAAACGTTATAATTAGCTTCCGCGTGTAGGAAATGTCTCAGATTTCCAGCTTGTTTCAAGTAGGTGACATTAATTACTGTAAATAAACTCTTTAAAGAATAACTATCGAGGATATCGTTTTGTTATCTGAAATTTATTAAGATACGTTTGACATTTTCCGTTTTTAAAAGCAGCTAATTGCTTTTGAATACTTTCTTTGTCAAAAATTACGTCTTAATAATAATTATCTTCTTTTCAAATTCATTGCGTGTAGCCTTTTCCAATATAATATCAGTTTAATTAATGCAAATGTGTCGCGCAATTGACATCCAAATACCAATGGCTAATAAGGTAAACGTGTGTTGTACAGTATATTATGCCTGTTATATAGAAATATTGTCACAACTTAATGCTGTGTAATTGATGCATATTTACTGATCGAAGAAAATACATTTATAACAAAAATAATGTATATTGTTTCTTTTTAAATGCAAAGTGCATCTGGTAATAAATATAGATTCAAACATTGTAATGCATTCCATAAAATAATCTGCGTTATTAAATGCAATTCTTAATTCATTCTGCGTTATTAAAATGCAATAACAAGTTTACATTTTTAAAAAATGTATGTATATTAACTACACATGTATTTTGAAATGCATTACAATGTTCCAATTTATACTTATTTTCAGATGTATTTCTTTGCGACTCGGGATACCCTGCTGGGTATAATATACATGCATATTGAAATGTTCTTTATTTACCTTTAATATATTATTTGGAATAGAAATGGACTCAGCTTAAGCTGCATAGCCAATTTATCAATGACAGTGAATGTTTTTCAAATTGATATAATTTCATTTGCATAATAACAAAATCATTGTTTTAAAAAAGCAGAGTAAATATAATAATACAAATACAAACAAAATTATCTAATGTAAAACAATTTATTAACAGATTGAAATGCACGTTGACAGTTATTTTGTTGTAAACGGTAATTGCTTCCTATGGCATTCATTGTTCGATGAGTTATAGGGGTGATTGGTTAAATTAAAATCAATACAAAAACGTATGTTTTCGTTTTTCTTAATGATAGCCTCCACCTCCATAACCGCCTCCTCCATGACCTTTAGCGTAATCTCCATAGCGCCCACTTCGTCCATATTGTCCTTTATGATGACTACCTCCTCGTTTTTCATTGTGACCATATCTTGCATGGGCTTCGTCGTGGTATCCCCTTGCAAATCCACCACCGTTGTGGCGTCGGCCGTGATAATTTCCACCTTATAGGTGGCATAAAAAACACGTGAGAATTTGCAAAGGAAATTACTCGCAATATGCTAGTTTTTTTTATTTTTAACTCGTTACCTGTGCTTGTTACGTGATCATAATGCCCCCCATTGCCGTGATCGTATGGTCGACTATAGCCATCGTGGTAGTTGTAACGGTTTTGTTTGTGATAATTATCGTGAAACTGCCCGTCTTTGCCATAGTTTTCCTTATGTTTATTCTTGGCAAAATCATCCCTTAGCTTTCCGTAATCAGTATCATCCTGATAACCTCCGTGATGGTCGTAATAGCTTCCGCCACCTATGAGAAATGTTAAAACAATTAATACATTAATTATGGTCAAGCACAATTTGTTATGATCATCCGATTCTAAGCAGGGTGCTGCTTTATAGCATCGAGTACTTTCATTTAATTTTAGGTCGTTCATTCATTATAGTGTCTTTTCGTGGTGGCTTTCATTGGTCGACAGACGATAAGGAACGTAACATTTAACTAAGATTTAATCAGAGGTCGTTAAAATCGTTTAACCTTTATGCCCCCCTCCATATTTCCTTTTCTTGTTGCCATGTCCTCCATAATAGTCTTCGTAATCTTCATGGGTTCCGCGCTCTCCTCCATAATTTTTATGGCCGTGGCTTCGTCCTTTGTCGTCATGGGCATGTCTATCGTAACCATGTCTTCGGTCATAACTTTTGCTGCCCCCGTGCGAACCATCTCGACCTCCGTGTCCATGGCCGTGTCCACCGTGTCCTGTTGCGGCAGCGACCAGATGGTCAGTTTCTTCCGCCTCCGATTCGCCAACTTCCGTTTCACTTCGCGTCACGTTGATCATGACAAAACACGCTCCAAGTAGGAATAGCCACGAAATCCGCATCTGAAATTACGTTGGAAAGTACAGTATGTTTCGTTATATAACGATATATTATTGAAAACAAAGCGTTAGTTAACTTTCCTTAATATTAAGTCGCAGCCGAAAGTCGGTGAATCTTTTAAGAAATGCTTAGCTCACTTACCTTTAATTGTTATATCATAGAGGCTCACAAATTTAGTGTCTCGCAAGCAACTGCTTGACAGTTGCTAATTTTTCCTCCTCCACTAAATTTTTCTCGTGTCCCACTGCTGATTTAGGATTTGGTTCTGTGGTTTCTACAAGTCGCTGCCTTCCTTTTATAGCCTTGCAAGAGAAAAACTACCGCGTTTTTTATGTAGTGATTTGTTCATATTTCACACCTAGTTTGTTTTTTTTTTCAATTTTTTTCCAAGTTACTCTCTATTGTGCAGAATTTTCGTACGCAATTAGTAATGCATTTGTTGATGAACAACAGTTCGCATAAGGCTCATTGATAGTTTTTCCAAATTGCCTTTCACCTAAAAGAGAAAATTGTAAAGAGTTGAATTTTAATTATAAAACTGAATTATGAGTCATAAATCATTTCGCAACTAGCCTTATTTAGTTTTTTAATTCATAACTTATCAAATTCATATATACTTATTTTGCAACCAAACTTATCTAAACACCGCAGCCAATTGAAATTATTTTATGGTAAAGTTAGCAGCCATTCAGCTGATTGGAGCTGCTTTTAAAGATGATCAATTTTTTTGTGACTTTTAAGACTGGCTGTGTAACATGCTCCATGGCCTTAAATAGGTTACATTTTTCATACGTTTTTCATTGAATAATCCAGGGCAAATAAATGGCGCTTAACCAACCATTGAAGTCCCTTTCGATGTCGAAGATGTGATATGGTGCGTGTCGTGTACAGGGTTTAGCATGCTATTTCGTGATGCAATTCTTAGTCCTGCATGTGTATAATATGCTAATGCAGGGTAAAGGCAACCCACGGGTCACTTTTGGTCCGTGGAGATTTTTACGATGGCCCACCACTCCACAACAGCACGCCGTAGAAGCATTTTTAATGTCCATTACATATAACCTTATCTTTAAAACAAAAGGCTGCAGTTCAATTTGAAATTAAGTACAACTGCAGGTGAGAGTATAGGACATTTTTATCAGCATTAGTAAAAGAATTACATAACTACTGTTAGCCACATACAGTATATATACTCTCGACATATTTCGAGATTCATTCTGTGCATTTGTATGATTTTTTTATTGATCTTAGATTCCTGGTCTTCAATCATTAGAAATACATTTTTGTAATTATTAGGATAATTAAAAAACTTTTGTGTTCGTTAATTTTGTAATTGTCACGCTGTGGAATTCTTTATTGTGCTGCACGACAGTAAGTTGCACGCCTTTTATACGCGCAATAATACGTTTGGACGTGATGGAGAAAGTACCCTAAACAGATTAGTATTAATGGCTGTTTCGTGGCTTAAAGGCTTTTCAACATTCTGTTGGCTAAAATATAGGAAAATAACATGTGGTGCCACCTTAGACAATGAGATTGGTCATGACATCATATTTTTGAATTTTTAACAATAATTTTCTGCAATTTTTTTCTTCTAAGTTTTTTAAAGAAATAATTTAAAAATTTTAGTCATTCTACATTGTAAAATTCACTATTACGGGGCATCTCGACATTAATGCATTTTCAAATAATTTATGTTGCTAATTGTTGCCCATAAATTCGACTGTTTATATGCTCTACCTTTTAGTGATTTTGTCGCGTATACGATGCATGCTTACGAAATTGTTATGTTATGATAAATTACATGGAAATTTATTACAATATGATACTGTTTGAAGAAATTTCTGAATATCCTAAGGTGTACATGTAACATTATATACATGCAGTATCTTTGAAGGAATTGATTGCCTTTGTGAAATTTCCAAAAATGTTATAATTTCTTTTTTCAATCGGAAGTCTTTGTTCAAGTGCAGATTAGGAACGTTTTATTTTTTTTATTTCCCTAAATTTTGCAGATATTGGATTATATAAGTTATTGACACCATGCATGCTGATCATGCATAAATGTTTGTAAATGTGACTGATTTACTCATCATTAACATGGATTGACTTTTAATTGACTGTCTCTGTAATACTTCTTTTATTATATTATGCTGTGTTGTTTTCTTAAAGAGATGAAAATGTCAGACATAATTGGATATTAGATGTCGATTTATTATAACTATTTTAAAAATTGTACAATAATTTACATATAAATACCGATGAAATTCAAGGCTATTTATATCAACATAATCCTAGAATAGCATTGCGAAGTACATGCAAAAAAGCTGCCATATGATTATACATAAATATTATATAAAAATCATGTAACAAGAAGAGAGGTGGAGTTCTAGAAACTCGCCAAATAACAAACGATATTTAGAGCATTCCATGTTCGTGTCTGTTTTAAAAATAAAAAGCTTATATACTGGATTAATATAACAATATTAATGAGCATTTCTGGTAGTGTTGACCCGTCCGGTAGTTGATGGCAATGATATGAAACCCAATGGAAAGAAGTGCAGAAATTAGTGGTAGCCACCATGACCTCCGTGACCATGAGAACCATGGGAATTGCCGTAGTAATTTTTGTTGTGGTGACCCCCATAGCCATTGTGCCCTCTGTTGGTGCCTCCGTAGTGGCCGTGTCCATCGTAGTATTTGCCATGATGGTCATCGTGGTACTTGTTGTAACCCTGATGGTTGTTGTGATGCTTGCGGTTGCTGGCATTGTCGTGGTATTTGGAGTGATGACCATACCTGAAAACAAAGATTGCATTAACGCAAGTTTCGTAATTCAGAGACCGTCATTGTTTTGAATTCACAATTCCGCCATTGTTGAAAATCAACTGTTTAATTTTTATTTAAATTCATTATTTGCATCGTAACTTATTTAAAACAAATGTTTTCTGCTCGGAATTCGGACCATGGACACTTCTTATTTTGTAATACCGTACTTAATTATGGAAACTTAGCATGAAATGACAACAAATCAACATCAATCGATTATTACGATTTTCAACGCGGCATATTGTTTCTGCTTAAATATATTATTACAGTATATAGTTTTAAAATTTTGGTATAAAACAACGAAAAGTTACTTACTCGTCTTTGTGATATACATTCCTGTAACCGTTGTTTCGGTGTCCGTAATCTCTGTATCCTTGGTTGCCGTAGTGATTGCCATGATGACCATCGCTGCCATACCTCGTCTGGCCGTGATTACGATGACTGTTACCGTGTCCGCCATAGTGATCATTGTAGTAACTTATTTAATAAAGAAATTATATTTGTTTGAAATTAAACTATAGGCAAAATGTATACAATTTGTGCAATTTTTAATCGAACGTTTCAATGTCTTACCCATGATCACCATGGTTACCGCCATAGTTTTTATGTCCGTGACTACCGTAGTAACTCGGGCCATATCCACCCCCATGACCTCCTCCCCCATATCCGCCATGTCCTGTAGCAGATGCCACGAGATCGCCATCTGTGGCTTCTGCTACCAAATCAGCAGCAGCCTCGGCGCTTGCTGCTTCAGCAGCTTTGCTTTCATCGTTTTCTTTGATAGGCGCTGGTGAAGCTACAGCCAAACTTAAGCACAGGCCTAAAGCCGCGAGAATAGCGATCTTCATCTATATTAGAAAACAGAAAAACGCGAATTATGTCCACAATTGTCAGATGTATAAGGGCTGAGTTATAAAGATATTCTAGAAATTTGCCAAGAAGGTTCCTTTACAAAATTCTTCGAGTTATTGTGCTCATGATTTTGCTAATAACTTATATTTTTTCACGTTTTCTCATTCTTTGTAAACTTCGTTGGGGAATTGTTAAGGAATTATGCTTTAGCTAGTTTAGTCTATCGCAACTTACTCTGTCAGTAGACTCGAAATGCTCTTAACTGTTTGTTTAGAGGATCGTAGTTGTTCTGTTGCCTCAATCCAGACTCCAGACTCCTTTTATACCAAAAATGTGCGAATTGTTTTTTCATTTTGTTCATTGGTCTGCCATGGATTCTGTTCATTGAATCTTGATTGTGATTCGCCCTCTTTATTAGAAGCGTGCACGTCTGTAATACGATTATTAAGTATAACACTGAGGCGTTTTTTACGCCAAATTTAATGATTGAAAGGTGAATTGGTATTTCACGGTGCCTCTCGGTGACAATTGATAACCAATTACCGATTTTTTAAAGACGTGATTATGCGGGAGTTACTCTCCTCGCTTCGGCATTACCGCTATTTAATAACAGCTTATTTTACCGAACACATTTCAATGTGTGGCCTGCCCCATCCTGATGTGTTAGCCACTAAGGTGTCGCTTAATTAATATCACAATAGAAATCGTGAGAAACCTTGGTGTTTTTAGCCCCCTGCACCTGTTTCTACTTTGTCATTTTGAAACGGAAAACAGTATTGTTAAATCTGGTTTCCTTTTTGGCAGGTTTTCATCATTTCCCCGTGGTGTTTTTATGCAATGTTCAGCTTTCAGCCTAATTAATTTTTTTATTAAATTGCAGTATGGGTTTGGGAGACTTTATTTTTATTTCAAATGCTACAACGTCAATCTAGAGATGTATAGGAAGAGCATATTCTTCTATTCTTGACGCTTAACAAGCACGCGCATGGAGGCATGAAACAAGCTTGAAATGATTACATTTTTGTCTATTTTACGTTTCTGATTCATCATTTTGGCTTTTGCAAATTTCCCTAAATGCTTTAACTGTATAATAGTGTGCTTTAACAGTTTAATTAAATCACAATTGTGCGGTTCATTGTAAAATATTTAGGAACCCAGTGTTATTTCATATGTTTACATTATTGTTGTTATTGTGTTCAAAAAGTTACAATTTAATATTGGACTTCGCTTAATTATATTTATTTTGTTTTTCGGCATTATGAAATCTAAAACATGTGAAAAACATAGTAATTGCTTTTGTAATAATATTCCTTTTTTTTAAAAAAAAATACAATTGAACTTAATAATAATGAATTATTGTCAAAATTCCCATCGATAATACAGGTATATGCATGCAGTATACATGTATTCATTTAGAACTTTCTGACCAACAAACGATATCAAGATACATGTATACTGAAACCCTTTATAATAAAAACAACGCCTGGAGCGTATTAGTTATGATGTACGTTTTTGATCAGATTTTTTCAAGGATTACTTAAATTTTAACATGATGAAATAATGGGTGGTTGTTTCAAATGCAAATTACGCGATAATAAAAAAAAACAATTGACAAATACAATGCTGTGAATATATTTCGTTGTCATTACCGACATTACTGGATTAATTACTTTGTTTCCAAAAACCGAAAATCGTGCGATGTTTTTATTTTAAAACTTGGCATAACAAAGTACCTTTGTTCATTGTGAAATATGGGCCAAGAATAATGGGGCTCGTTCAAGGTTTTGCTTTCCCTTATTTAGAACTTGTCTTCTTAGCATACATTAATCCATTATCCAAATTTATCCCGAATTAATTGTATCTAGACAATGCTTCTTTTTATTCAATTAATTTCCATAACAATTGGATCTCGCGTTTCCAAAATTTTGGTTTTTTTAACAAAAAAAAGTATTAAAAAAATTCTCGATAAGTTGCGCGGCAGGTGACTAATTTTAGGAAGGTGCACTATTAACCCGAGTGCTTTTGAAGGATACGGTTTTATAATGCATAACTTTTCTATATATGTAGTCGGTACTATCAAATGCATGAGATGAATTTTATTTTCCGTTAGGCAAGACAAAAGAAAGTGCAGTGCACTACTTAAATCTTGAGCCAATTTATCGAATTTGTATAATTTGATGAAAATCAATATTTCCTAAGAATTTTATTATTTGCAATTTAATAGCTTAGTTAACTTCAAATACTTTTCATTCCTTTTCATTTTTATTATGCTTTTATAATCGACAAAGTGTTCCAATTTCACCAAATCACCATTTGCAAATTCGGCTTTACCATGATTTTCATTCAGTTGAAATGTACAGTATGTGAAAATTACTTTTAAAATTCCCATCTTGTTTCAGTTATTTAATTATTCTTGCAAAAAATGTTGAAATGATTGCTTATTCGGCTGATGGGATGCCCAATAATGGAGAATCAATTAACGAATAATTTCTGGTCCACATGTTTCTCAAATTATTGTTGAAAATCGTAATCGCATAATTATTATTTAATTTGCTGAAACTAAGCTTAGAAAATTTACATCTATTAAAACTATTGTTGATTTGAAATTAAAATGTTTTATATTTTAATGCTGTATTGCATGAGCAGGTAGTGCTAGTTTGCAGCAGGTAGGCATATCGTTATAATGGTTCATTAAACTAATTTTCTCAAGTGTTTATTGGTTGACTTGTCCCAATTCCGTCAGATCTGAATCTTTTACTCGCAACATTGGACATTAAATTGAACATGTGTATTGTATCAAATTGAAATAAATTACCTGCAAGAATACCGTAAAATCATGATGTTAAACTGAGAATAGATGTTATATATAATCCCTAAATGACCGAATAATGAATGTAAAAAAATAAAGTAAAACAATGAAAAACTTAATTGAATACACATTGTACAATGTATAAACATACTGTACACGTAGATGAATTTCATGCCGAAGAAACTGTGCCTGCCACATGGTTTCAATCTTTGTTTTATAATTATGTTTTCATTGAAAACTCGGTGTCAAGTATTATTTACATCTGACATTGATCGCCGCACGATTGCGTCATTTCTTAATTGCAGACAAAACTTACGTAAATATTCTTATTTTTGATATGTATTGGTAACGCAACAATTAACTGACCATCTTTCAAAAAATCATGCGACTGAGACGATTGAATTACTGTAACATGTAGCCATAATTAATACAATGAAATCGGAATTTTCGTTATATTATTATACAATTCGCATTTCAAAAAATCTGCATCGATAGTTTATTATAGTCTAATATAAAATAAAAAGACAATCAGTAGGCCTACATCTTATTTTGTGTGTATCTATCTTCAGGTGGTCGGGAAAATTCATAGTTCTCATCCTATTTTGACTAGTCAACAAGTTTGTTTTAATCTCGGTCTTATAAATCTCTCAACATTGTTTGTACTTTTGTTTTTGCACAAAGATGGTACGCGTACCAGTCTATTCCGATTGTAAAGCAGACTGCACAAATGGGTCCGTCAATAACACGCCAAGTAATGCCACCTATATGCGCAAGTCACAAACTCACCAAAATGTACTTCGGCATAATATTATTCTACTTAAGCTTGAAATATTGAATAATAATGTTTTATTAGTTTTTAGAAGTTCTATTTCTTAAACGAAAATTGAATACAAAAATAAAATAAATTACAGAGAAAGATTTGATATGTGAAAACCATCCTATTTTTGAGGGCGCAAGTCAGCAACGATATAGCTTGCATTACAGGAAATGTGATATTCAGCTGAAATGTAGAATATTTTATGAATAATTCTGATAAGCGCAATGTTTTATAGGATTGAATAAACCGGAAATGTGTGGGGGAATTTTTTGTTTCCCGTAAAAATAAAATGGAAATGCTTGCCCAAAGATTTAAAAATAATATATTTTAATAAAAGCTTAGGCCGACTGAGTATTTCCTTATTCCTCAAATCGCCCGTCTGATCTATAGCAAGAAAAAAATATCTAGATCAATCTCAAATTTATGGAGCAAAAGTCTTAATTTTCTCCATTGTTTCCGAAATATTACAGGGAAAATCGTTTCACAACACTGCTCTCTTTTATGCAATATGGCTTCGCTGTCAAATAATGTGGGAAAAGTGAATAAAGGGGGTGTGCGTTTGCACTCACTAATTTTGAAGGTTAGGCTTATCGCAAAATCGCTTTTTTATTGTTTTTAGGCAATTTCTATTTGTTTATACCTTATATTGTCAGTTAGTTTAGTTTAATCTGCGAGGTGAGCACAATAGTTGTTTGTTTGGTCTAACAAAGACGCCCGACGAAGTGGTACATTAGTCTACCTTAAAATATAACCCATATTCGTTGCAAATTTAAAAGCCAGCATTGTTAATAAGTGTTATATATATTATTTAAATTCTGATAACCGCATTAGAGGCAACTTTCTAAGTGCAGCGTAGAAAGTCGACCCATGTGATATATGACAATGGCGAAATTTCTCTTGGTAAGTGCGAGTACTATTCGTTATGAACTTATTTCCCGATTATATGAGCTCGTAGATATTTAAAATCATAAGAAGGTTTGCTCATTTTTAACTAATGATGTTTTACCAAATTGTTAGTGACCGATCATGATCGAGTGCATAGAATTTAAATTTGATCAAATACCATGTTATTGAAACAGGAAAACACAAATATGGCAATTTGGTTATTTTAAAGGAAATACAGCTGTACAAATGGAGTTTACTGTTTGCTGTCCTGATATTTAAAAGTACAACCACGTACAGTATACATGTATGGTATATTCATATTAAAGAAACCCTTAGCTTGAATATTCTTATCTTCTGGACATTATGGAATGCATGCTTATTCGCATAACCTTTATTCCATCATACCTTTATTTCATCTTGCATAGTTTATTTAATTAGAATACACGTATGCTGATTATTGATTTCAATGTTTAATAAATTAACTTCCAAAATACTTCTAATATATTTGCTATCAATCTGTGCGTATATGCTATTTAGTTTCATACTTTTTATCATTGTACAATTTGTAAAAGTGTCTGAAAGTGGTATCAGAAAAACCTTTGATATAGGCATTTTGGTGTTTATTATAGAATGAATTGGATATTGTAGGGTTATTTCGATATTCGCTAGTCATCATCGTGTATTACACTGTAGTTCCAACTCATTTTTCGCATGGTTGGTGCATTTTATGCGATAAACATTTTAATATTGCTATCATGAATGGAAAGAATATTATCAGCGTCACAGCAATATAATGACAATAATGCATCTTTAAGTTTTAGATGTAAAATATTTTTCAAACACTTGAGCAAGCATTATTAAACATATTGTGTATTAACTGCATGCACACTTTTTAACCTATCAATAGCATGCATAAAATCAATATTTTATAACCTCCTAAAATGTTAATATGCTATATATGTATTTTTACCGCTGCTTTATGTCTGTTTAAAATAATAAAATGTGCTCTATACCTCTCAGGGTATTATCGATCGTGTACCGTATGCGTAAATTTCGTATTGCGCGATTGTAGGCCTATATCAAATGTGTTTTTTTGAATAATAAACATATATCTACAAAATATTAAAATAAATTTAGCAAAGTTCCCAGCTTTTTGAATGACAGTGTTAATAAATGGTCACGTTAGCCTGAATTCATGGCTACCAAATTCGTTTTCTACTAATTCTCTAATAGAATGATTTTTAGTTCGTGTTTTCCCTGGCAAGCAGCACCAGGAGTGAGACGCCATTAATGGAGTAACTTATTGGTAATTTTATGATACGCAAGGCTGTGTGGTAGCTGTAACTTGCATGTGTTGCCTATTTATACCAGCCGGTGTAAAGCGGTGTCAGTATGTTGGCTCATTACACGGCCTACCACATTTTACCTTTATTTTTATTGTAAAGTTGGTTGAATGGAAAACTTCCTCTCGCACGCATGACCAGGGTCTGTAATTTCAAATCTGCGCAATACGTGTTTAAATCTGAACAATCGTGTAACAAGTTGTAACGTCCTCGCCCTGCGCCTCGTTTGAAACAATCACCCATTCAATCTGCAATCACTGAAGCTTAAAATTTTTGCTGTGAACTTCATTGGTACAGTTATCTTAAAGTACACAATTACAAATGCGACAACGGTAAAATAATTTTCAGAAATTACTACTTGGAATTAATTTACTAGAAGTATGTTTTCCATCACTCTTATGCACAATCTTTCTTGAAAAAGTGAACTCATGATTACATGGCATGCGCTAACAAGACAACGATGTACATGTATACATAAATTGAGGTCAACAATCAACTTAATTTTGTGTCAATAATGTCATTTGAATTACAACCTCATTTTGAAGTCGTAACATAAAAAATAAGAAATTCATAAAAAGAAAATCATAATGACAAATTTTTGCAGTTCGAATAATTAAGTATAAATGTATGGATTAAATTTTTGAGACAATCTGACAAAACTATGTAGATCATTCCATTTAATTTGTAAAACCAGCTGATAAACTAAAGAACGTGTCATATACACTAAAGCGTCCTCGCACATGTATATATGCATAATAGTATATGCAGTAATAGAAATATATTTTTCATTACCTATACATGCATTTTTATTTGCTATCAAGTAAAAAAAAATACAACACCATTTGCAGTTTATTTTTTTAGGCATTTGACTTTGAATGACGAAGATTTTGAAACCACTATAGCCAATTATTCATTCGGCTGATAATTACGATAGCAAAAAATAATAAAAATTACATTGAAATTATTTTTCATAGTTTAGAGATCACACGTAGTCTCTAAAATAGAAATATTGTAAAATTCCATAATTTAACATTTCCCCGTTTGACGATGAAAATTATGAGATTTAGTACCTACAGCATATATAGTACGCTCGTAATTTGAGATTCGTTCATTTGAATTTCCATTTCTCTCAATGTTGAAGGCACCATATAGCGAACAATCGATCTTAATACAATTTTCTCCTTTTTTCAACTTTGTCGCGCTTACCTTTTTCTGGCGATATAAAAGTTCAGAAAAGAAAGATTCTCCATTTAATTTATCTCACGGTTGTCTTTAAATTGGTGATATTTCACACCATCTTCCCAATTATGGCACGATATCTGTTTCTGCCGCGAAATAGTATTTTGTCTTTCACTCCATTCTGTAGGTGACCCGCTATAGGGATATTATTTCTCTGGTGATTTATTGGGTAACGCAATCGCGTATTTTTTTGTCCGATTTGGGCATTTTTTTTTCCTTCATCAGGAATTCCTCCGCGCTCTGGTATCTCAATTGTAGCGTTACTCGGACTCGCATGACAAGCAGTGCGCGCCACAATGGATGACAGGTTTAAAACGGACTCGGAGAATAAGGCAGCAATATCCAGCCAGTGTCATAGACACGCAAATTAATTAGTTGCATAAAAACGTCTTAAATATGGGTCGCCATGCGGTAACAGCTTCCATGACGTTGAACTTATGCAGTGGAACATCCCCACGTAATACGAGTGTACAAAAGTTGATCCATCTTGCCGGCAGATTGCACAAAGTACATTCCACACCACCTATTCGCATCTTCCTCCTCTTCTTCGCATTATTCAGAGAAATTAAGGAGCTTTAGGACCTATTAATAATCCAGCAGCTATGCGGGTAAGACTAATAAGCCCACCACACGGCTGATTTATTTCGTTTATTAGATGAATGCCTTTTCTTCGGGGAGATGGGGCTTGCGTGCTACCCAAAAATGACTTAATCGGTCATTAATTTTTCAGACGCGAGAGCTGACCTAATCTAATGAGTAACTTTTAATTGCTCTTAAGATGCTATTAAGACTCGTATTAGCCCGCAGACTTCTAGGAGCTTCTAATTTAATAACGAGGGCTTTCCTTATTTCTATTCAGAACATTAATGTTAATTTATGCGACTGGGTTTCATTTTAAGCATATATGCAAATCAGAGACGTGAAATTGCAAAAGGCGTCGCAATTAAAAAAAAAAGGTTATAATTCACGGGTGTTAATAAAATGCTTCAAATATTTAATATTCAAAAAGTCATGTTTTTTAATCTGGTTTGATAAGAATCGTATTTGCAGATGTGAAAATTCGGCAACAAACGTGTTCAATGCATATATGTAAAACTACTGTTTTTCAAATATCAATGTGATTTTGATGTTAAAATGTTACACGGTATTTATTAATTCATTGTATTCAGATTCCGCTCATTTAACTAAATTGTTCTACGTTTTACGTGTTAGTTAAATTACTGTATTTTAAAATTGATAGTCGTTTGCACCGATCGCCAATAAAAACAAAGTACCTCGTAATCATTCAGTAACGTTAAATGTATGCCAAGCATCATAAGCAATTAATTTATAATTAGGTATTATAGTCCATAAACTGTAATCGTATATGTGATGTCAAAATTTATGAGCAATTATTTAAATAGTCAGCCAGGATTTATGGGAAATTGGTGCATCCGTTGTCATAACATGTAGTTGCACATGAAAAGTTAAACAATTATAGCTTTATCCACACATTTGCATATTTATTGATTTTCGATTGCATCATAATGCATTCTATAATTTGTTGTATGGCTAGGACTTCGTTTAGGAATATAAACCAGCAGCTTCAAGATGAGATAAATTTGTCCATATTTTACTGTCGTTTTAAAATTATCCGCTTGGCGTGTGCACAAGTCCAAACAGTTCATTCGGAAGAATGCGTGTTCAAGTCAAATAAACTCATCAGTCATTTTTTGATAACAATGGGACGTGACAAAATGAATATATAAAAATTGTGCAGAAAATTCACAGAAATAAAGTTAACTAATTTCAAATTCATGCAGTTTTTTTGAAAATTATTTTTTCAACGCACACTGCCTATACCTAAAATGTTCGATTTGCTTTGTCATGTGCTTCATGATTAGGCACTACTGTATATTCTATACCATCATTTGTAAAGTACTGATCTAAAGTTGACCATGATGTGAGAAAATTAAATAGTGACCAACATTGCTGGCAATGCGCATACCTGTACAGTAGGCCCATATGGTTATGTTATGAGGGTTGATAAATCTTGGATAATCTAAATTTAATGATGAGTTTTTTAGGCTATTTGGAAAGGTAGATATTTCTATTAATATACACTCTTGAAAACTGCATATGAATAACTGCTTTTTGAATTCTGTATATATTTAATTGCAAGCATTTTGGACTAAAATTAGAGCCATACCATTTTCCCAAGCTTTTATTCGATATGGCAATATCTATTTAATTTTGACTTTGAAAATGACGCTATTTCGCTAATCATCTTATTTGTTATACTTGTATGATTATATGCCATTATAAAATGATAGTCATGAAAAACCATCCATAAAATCGCGACTCTAGGACGCCCTCATTAATTGCTAGTTTATCGAGTAAATGAAAATTCGTAAAAATGGATGTTATCAACACTATTCGGGGAGAAAAATCCGACATTGCATTTACTCGTCAACTCGTTAAGAGCTTCCTCGAACGAGAATTTCTGGAATCTGTGCCTCAGTCATAATTTATATCATATCTTCCAAAAGTGGTGCAAGCATGTAGTGATAGAACAAAGAAAATATCTTCCCATGACCCTTACAGCCACAAACCATTCATTTTAATTACTGATCATGTTTCTTTATTTCATGAAGGTACTACTCTGGGCCGTGGTTGGTCTATCCGCAATATTCTTCGTCCATGGCGCCACCACCCACAAAGCCATCCAGACCATTGCCTCCTTGACCGTCAGCAATTCTTCCACCACTCAAGCCCTGCCGGTGTCCAGCACCACGCCGGTCATCACCTCGGAGCCCCCGAGGCCCAGTGGACCGAGCGTGGCAACATCTCCGAAGACGTTTCGCAGGCTGCGTAGCACCAAGCAGCATGGCCAGACGGCATCATTGCCGAGCGTCAGAGAAACCCAGCTGGCCACGGCCTCGGCTTCGGCGCCGACAACAACGGCCAAGCCTTCCAGAAAGCACCGAAGACGTCACGGCAAGCGGAAAACCAGAGTGAACAGACACCGCGCAGCTACCAAAGCGCTGGGCAAAATTGCCGCCGACTACAACCTGACGTCCTCCGCTTCTGACGCAGCAGCCACCAAGACCTCTAACGTCCAACCGACCTCCAAGGACCAGCCAGAAATCAAGGATCAAGCAGGCAATCAGGGTGCTCCGGAAGACACTGCTCCCTACCACGACGTACCTGAAGCGGAAACGGAGAAGCCGCAATATTACACTTATTCCTTGAAGTCGAGCTACACCGCCAAGCTGGGCGAGCCCGGTCCGGAGTTCGCGTCCAGCGAGAACTACGCCAGACGTCCGGTGGAGGATTACGAAGAAGCCGAAAGCAACGACAACGTCAAGACGGACGCCCGCCAAGTGGGTAAAGAGGATCCACCTAAAGCTGAGCCCAAGAAAGTGTGTCGGATGATGCTCAAGCCCATGCCCGAGTACATCACGTACGGCGATCAAGTGGAAAAGTCCAGCAACTACGGCTCTGGTCCAATGATGTCCTGCTACGTGTGCGGTTCCAAGGACGACCCTTACGCCGACGGAGGCTTCACCGAAGAGTGCAGCTATAGTCCGTCCAAACAGTATAACATTTTGGCCAATTTCGTAAACGACCGGCCGAGAGGACAGTCGACCGTTTCCGCCCGCCACGCTGACCATCCCTACCTGGGCAGTTCCACCAACGATAAACTGTACGCGGGTAAGGGCCAGACGCCTTATCTGGTCGACGTTGGGTCGAACAAGGGGTACCGGAAGCCGACATATGACCAGTACTACAACGACGGTTACGGAGGTGTGGAGCGCGAGCCGCAGGCCACCAGCCATGCTGGGGGCGACGAGGGTCATAGGGGTGACGGAGGCCACGGCGGTGACGGAGGTCACGGGGGTGACGGGGGTGCCGCCACCGAAAAAGAAACCTGCAAGATTTCTTACCGAGGCAAAATGAAGTGCAAGGTTTGCGGCGATCCCAAGTCGGACGCCGTGTTTTCCGAGCAGTGCGACTACGAGAAGGATGATCCTAACCAGCAGCGTACCGCGTCCTACGACTACGGAAACAGGGGGGAAAAGAGCTACAAGAGCCCGGAAAATGGCAAAGGGGATGGCAGTTCCGGATACGGGGGTGATGGAGGTTACGGAAGTGGTGGGGGTCACGGGAACGGAGGAAGTCACGGGAACGGAGGGGGATACGGGGGTGACGGAGGAGGCTATGGGGGAGACGATTACGGCTACGGGAACGGGGGTTATGGCGGCGGGTACCCCGATTACGGGGGTTACGGATCGGGCACCGGATACGGTTCCAACTACGGCGCTGATCCCTACTACGGCGGGGACTATGGGGGTGGATCGGACGGGGGTTACGACAACGACAAACACGATGGGGGGTCCCACGACGACGGCAAAGATAAGTCTGGGGGATCCCACGGTAGCGACGATGGCAAATACAGCGGGTCCAGACAGTCGGCCGACTACGCCCCCGAGCAGCCCCAAGCGTCCAATACCTACGTTTCGGATAAGAAAGGCAGCAGCAGCGACAACGACAAAAAGTTATGCAAAATAGTGTACAAGGACTTCGCTTCCTACTACGATTCCAAATCAAAGGACAAGTCGAAGCCCAAGATGAAGTGCACGGTGTGCACCGGGAGCGACGGCTATGGCGGGGTCACCGAAGAGTGCACTTATAACGGTGGGGGAGAGTCGGCCGCCAGGGGAAATTTCCCCAATGCGAAAGATTTGTCGTCGTTTTTCGGCTCCCCGCAGCTCGAAAGATTCTATTCGCCTAGCTACGATGAGAATCGGGATTCTTATTATTAAAATCGAGTCTGGGTGAGAGGCAAATTTAAATAAAGTAAATATATAATGTACATTATTAATATTACACGATACGCCTCCATCAAAATTTCATGATTTTCAACCCCCATTGTCTCTTTCCACTTTGCTACCAATTGTCCATTCTTCTGGTTGTCCTAGGTCTGGTTTAAGAGGCTCCGAAATAAAATATCTGCATATTAAAATTTTCGACAGACGAATGCTATCGAACTGATTTGTAGTGTGGAATTTTTGGAATTATTTTAGAAAAGCATTTAGTTAAGATGGAACTGTTCCATTATTTACTGAAATCAAAAATAGCGAATGGAATGAATAAAAGCTATTGTAGTTTTCATTTCTTTAATGTACAGGTATTTTATGATATATGGGCACCATAAATGTTAATATAATCGGGAAGATTGCGTTTCAACTTTACCTGAAATACTCTTAATTTTTTTGCAGAGGCAATTGAACGGGATGCCCAAGTTGCAGAAATCACAAATTTAATCACATTTATCATTGATCTCATCATTGAAATCATGTACAAAATATTTCCGCGTGATGATGAAGATTCATTTTTCTTAGAGGAACGTCCAAAATAATGTGGCCCAATTTGATCTATTCTGTGAAAGTATTTTGGACTTACGTGCTTTCAAACATTCCTTTTTATCCGAAATTAATTTTTCCCCTCTCCTCTTCCTACGGGAAGTGACAATCAACGCCATTTTGAAAAGTTTTGTCTGATCATTTCTTTTGACGTTTTCAATGAGTTGGTGCGATTCATTTTTTCTCGTACGAGAGATAAGAAATTATCATCATGTCAGCACACATCAGTTCATTCAGCACTGCACTTGAATTTTGGTATAGTCGTGAACGATTAACATGGAATCTTTCGTATTCATTAAAAATGCGCTTAAATCCTAAATTAGGACCTTTCAAACCCCCGTTTAAAAGTGTTACGACGATGAGGGATTTTATTTATACTATGTACAAATTAGAATTATTCATAAAACGCAGATTAAGTGAATTTAAAATGTGCATACTTTTTCTTCTCGCCTAATCGCGCTTGCTTGTTGAGTTAATGCAGTGTAGATGATTTCTAAATGTACAATTATGAAATTAAATTTAAAGGAACTGCATGTATCCAGTTTGTATAAAATATTTTTCGAGTACCATTTACATTATGTTCCGTACATGCAATAATCAATACTTATGTTTATAGCCATACAAACATATTTTGCTAATTGGGTAATTCTGATAGAATAAACTATTTTATCTTTTCGAAAGAAAATGCGATTGTTCATTTATGCACGAAAATAATTAGTATTGTTGAGCGTCTATTTGGTCGAAGTTAGCCCGAAAATATGAGCATTTTAATTTTGTCGTTTTATCATCCTGTTATCCGATAAGGTCAAAGATCAGGCAAGGTCAGGATGAGGTCAAAGACATTTGATGAGAAGTTTATCGAATTATTGATAATTTCATGAAGAATGTGACGGGAATTTCAGATTAGAATAAATTTATAAAATCCATGCCCTTGAGAAAATAATCAACTAAAACTTGTATAGATGCGATATCGCATTAATTGTACAAGGTACTATTAAATAAGATAAATATTCCTTAGAAGAGTTTTTTTATAAGTAGAAACAAAGTAGAAAAGGACATTCAAGGGAAATGCTCTGCAGCATGCTTCTTTGGTGCGTATCAACATTGCAAATTTCGAAAATAGTTTGCCGCCTCCTCCAGAGTCACGTGACTTATTTGCAACCGTTCAAACATTCACGGCGCTTTGGAAAAAGGACCAACAGACGAGCCAACTGTCGCGCCAATGGGGAAGAAGGCGCTCCGTAATCTGACATCATTGGCAATAGCGAACAAACAATGTCGGCTACTTCGCGATAGCGTGGATTATCCTTTCTGTTTCGTTTGGTAAGTGTAATTTACGCATTTCTCTCATTGTTTGAATGTTACTCTACCCGCGTCTTGGGCATAAGAAACTGCTGAAAAGTTGGCGTAGCTTAAATATCCCGAAATGCCAGTGTGTGTCCGATATAAACTGGGGTTAACGAACATGTGTTTGTCGTGAATTCCATTCTGGCATTAATCGCCTGTGTTGTGCCTGCTTTAGGGGAGTTATTGTTGTGGGAAAGCATTAAATATCGGCGATCGTGACAACTGGGACTAATTGAGATAAATGTAAATAAGTGCAAGGGCGTTATTCCAATCCTAGTGGCATTGTTTTGACTGGATTCCATAGCACTACAACGTTCGGGAGATTCATACCCCTCCCTCTCCTTGCCCTTTGACGCTCATTCACTTCCACAATAAGCTTGTTGCTCACGGCCAGACATAGGCGTGCCTCGTAATTTGTTATTGAACTCTTTTTTTCAGTTAACAATTTTTTTGTACCTGAAAGTGTACGATATTTTTGTGATCCGTTCGATGTTCGCGTAGTCCCATTGGAAAATGCCTATAGCCATTTTGCGTAAATCATATCAAGAGGCCATGATGTAGAGGCAATGTGCGATGGTAGAGCCCGCCGTTTTCAATGAAAACATTTGCATAATATGTGGTAGTAAATGTAGGCCTAGATACTCCCACATTTGTTATCTTCTCTCAATGCGCGCTTTGGTGTGTGTGAGCTGGCCTAATCAATTTATCTGTACTTATTATCCACTTATCATATTAACCTTGATTTTGTTTCTCGTTGCGTATTGAACGCGCGTTGAAAGTAGTTTTTGTAGAAGTTTAACCTTTTGCTGGACAAACTTTAGTTGATCACAGCCAGATACTTATCCGGACGACATGATGATTCATTAGGCACATGATCCCACGCATAGTTTAAAGAAATTCGGAAATTGCCTAGCATGAAACTAATTTTTATGAACCTATAGTCGTTAAAAATGAATACATTCTACCAGAGTAGCTTATATAAGGGTTTAGCAGTTGAACAGTTAAGCCCATTGCAAACACTTTGTTGTGAGGCAGTAGGGCTATGCTGTTTGGTTTGAGAAATTCCTTCAGAGGTCCTTAATTGATCATGTTTGCAAAAGTAAAATCCTCACAATCCTCACAGGCAATGAATTGGAATGCACTTCACATATATTGGCTAATTCAGCTGTAATTCTGAACTTTGTCATTTTGGGGCAAACGTTTTAACATGGTCCTGTACATGGAACATGTAAATAGCATACCAGTATGTTTGCTTTCGAAATATAAAATCATATACATGTAGGCCTACACGAATTCTTATAAGTTCTTGGTAATTACTCTACTGATGGTATTACAAGGAAGCGTTGGTCTAATCATAGGCCCTACTGTTCTAAAATTACATTTTAACAAAATTTGATGTTTTGCACCCACTGTTCACATTTTTGACGTCTGATTCTTTAATTATTTATTATCACTTGATGTGTAGGCCTATTCTTAGGTAATCAATTACTGCTAAATCGGTGCTTCATTTAAACACTACTGCGCATGCGGTATATCAATTACCAAGTTTATTTTTGTCAGATGTTTTATGCTTTTTGAAGAAAGTCAGACAAAAATGTGGAATGGAAGAATATATTTTAATTGAATCGGACAAATCTTTGCCACCATAGTAAAGTAGTTTGATCACAAAGTAGGTTCTAGAGGTAGTAATTAAAGCCATCATGTTATGGAACTCATCTGCCGGGCCATGAAAAAGCTCGGACGTCCGCTCGGTCTCTGATTATTTTGAAATACTATGGAGTTTTCATTCTATAATATTAGATGTTAAACTGTATAAATAATGGTTTGTATTTCTGCCTTAGTAGTCTACGAAATATTTTTGTTATTTTCACCGGCCCACAGGGGTAAAAAGACTGGAAACTACCGATCTACTGTAAATTGTTACAGGCTTAAAACTTAAACGATGGATTAATAACAATTTTCAACTGAATTTAAATAAGGCGTAAATTCACGTTTACTGTGCATTGCAGTAAAGATCCACGTCCAACGTTGTGATACATGTAGTGAAAATTTTGACATACCAATTTCCCGGTTTGTAGCCCGTTTTATGCGAATACTTAACTAGAATCATTAAAATTCGCGTGTTAAATCAGTAGTTTGTCAAAATCACTTAGGATGAGATAAGCATGTGTTTTATGTTTGCATCTCACTCGTTAATGTACAATTTATGTTTCTTAACTATATTTAAGCCTACAAGGAACCATTGTTGAATACAGTGTTGCCTATGCAACTGAAGACGAAGACGTTGTGTCATTCGTATAGTTCTTGAGCTAAAATTCGATTCATCAGAGCAAGTTGGCATCAGGCTGGCATGATTCCAAGAGACTAAAGGAAACATTTAGCCAAAGTCAATTTTTTCTTCTTCTCATAATCTGCGATTGAATCCGCGCGATTCTCTTCGCATAGTTTTTCGCTTGGGCCCAATTTACGAAAGCTGGTCAGAATCACGCATTGTACGTGCATTGGCTGCTCCTATCAAAAGCATTTAAGCTTAATGGTTTCTTCGACACTCGCGAATAACTGAACAATTTTGGCACTGTGTCAGACCAAAGCTGACTAATTTATTATACAGATTTCCGGTACAATAGTCATAGGCCTACGATTTCGATGAATGTACCAAATTTTCGCGTGCCACCAAAATTCTATTGGACACTAATAAGTAGGCCTACTGTTTTTCTAACCTTTCAAACAAAATGTGAGCCCGCGTTCTAAGCCTAGAAAGATCTTGATTTCTACTCAAGGTTGAATCTCAGTTCAGGAATATTCTCTGCAGATGCTATGAATAGAACCTCATTGGAAATAAACACCGGAATGACATTGGCGTGGACAAACATGTGAGAGTTTACGTTGGCGTCATCTCCGATCCTGTATAGGTAACTTTCAAGGGCAAAGAACGTGGGTATTTCTTTAACAACACTTCCAGTACTTGAGTGGTTCGTGGCTCTGTTATGCGAAGAATCTATTGGCAGTATTACAAGGTTTGCATCAACTGTTATTTATGAGCTGAGAGAAAGATAACTACTACATACAGTAGGTTTTATCCTCTGCTCAAACCTAATCGGTACAGTGCCCGACGTGATGCATGGTGGATTTTGTTTTCATTTGAAGTGCTTAGAAAACTCGGTAGCTGTGTAGCCTACATGTATAGTTTTTCACTGCGATATAGACTAATCTATTCTCTGGAAAAGTATGTGTTTACAAACGACGCGCAACTTTTATTTGATAATTATGATGGTCAAATGAAAAAAGTCGCAGTTGCTGATCTATCGAGTTTCTGAAATATTACGAATGCGACTCATATATACAGCATATACCCACGGTGTGTAGGCACAGTATACGAAACTACAAGTATGGCCACTCCAATGGCGTTACTTTCCACAAAAAAACCGCAGCGCCGTCATGTGAGAGAGGTGATTACTAAGCTGAAGCCACGCCCTGCAAACGAATGGTAGACAACGTGCC
>JAQGBX010000756.1:0-30983 GCA_034698745.1 Megaphyllum sjaelandicum
TACAGGAGGTGTAAAGTCCAGGAACAGACAAGCGCCGGACCCGCAATAGCCGCCTGCCTTTAATAATCGCCGGGGGGTTCCCCCGGGATTTGCAAATAAGCGCCGGGGCGCTTAATTCCGTATTTACGGTATTTGCAAAACAGTAATGAAAATTTGCGGAAGTTCCGTTTCAACTATTGTTGTCATTTAGATTAATCTACCTTATCATTATAAAATATTTATTTATAAAAAGGACGAATTTTAACATTATATAAAAATGAATATTAAAATTTAGACATTCTTCAATAGGGAAAATAAATCTGGAATATTTAACCGTCAATTAAAAAAATTGTCTCCTATTCTTAAAATTCATCTTCTAAACAACGTAAACTCATAACGTTTCCCCCCATATACTGTACATGCACATGTAACGTAAAATTTGCAATGCTAATTTGGGTGTTGTTATAAAAAACGAAACTTCGTTATATGCGATTCGGTTATAAACCTTCTCGAATCTTTTGAAATTTCTACGCATTTTCTCTCTCAGAAATTGAAACCGTCGCGTCGTGCCCTATACACACAAAGAGGACATTCTTTCCGGGTAGCATTATGCAAATCACTCACAAGCGATTAAATATTCACAAACCAAGAAACGACGGCAAAATTTCCCCTTTACCCCATATAGTCACAAACCTCCATTGCAGCCAGGCAAAACACCTTAAATAAACAATAAAAGCACGGCCACGTCCCTACCTACGTGCAACTCTAAATGGTTCCACGCACATTTGTTTCGAGTCCCCAGTGAACCACTAAGTCGTTATGTTGCTGTTTATTTCGCTTTACTGAACATGAAAATGTAAAACAGGAGGAAAACCCCAGGAACAGCGTGTAAATAAATAACACGTTCAATAGAAGTGCTGGATCCTATTACAATGAAATGTAAATTTTCTGTCAATGCTTTTATCCAATGTTGGGGGGGTCTTACCTAAAGACAGCGCAAGATTTTTAAAAGGGATGCGCCATTTGAATATTTGGATCCATGCGTGAATTCCCAACGGTTCTAACAAAACAGGTTTAGCGTCATTTCCAACTATTTTCTTAGAAGTATCCTTAACAACGCCAGTTTACGAGTTCTGCGAATACTCATGAGTCCTTAGGAAACAATTCAGCCTGCTTAATTCACGTTAAGAAGATAATCACTAAGCCGAAGTTTTTTTTCAGGATTATTTCAAATATAGTAATAATTAATTATTATAGTTTAATATCCGGAATTAGAAAATAAACCTTCCGTTGACGGAACTTATTACGGTATCGACGCTAATGACGTCATACGCTGAAGCATGGTTTTATTGAAAGGTCCCCGTGGGCCATTCGTATTACGACGTCATCAGAGCTATAGCCTTTTGAAACAAAATGTTATAAGAAGGAATTTCACGTAGGATTAATTAAGATTTTCAGCACGAAAGCCATTATTCGCGCGTTCCTCAAACGCGCTACTAAACTGCCGGCAAAAATAGGATTAAAGCCTATCGGTGCATGTCAAAATGTGCTAAAACGCTGTCATCATCGTGATTTAGCACTCCATTAGTAGGCCTAACACAGCTTATCTTTCTTGGTTTTCCTGTTCAGTTCCTTTCGCCATTAGAGATGAGCGAGCATCACTGGCAGGCCACGAATCTCAAATGCCAACTTTTGATATTTTTTCTAATCCCCCTTTCGCCTCGTAAAACCTTCTATCTTTACTGTCTTCGTTAAAATTCATTTAAGCATAATGATTAAACGAGGCTTCCATCTTCAAATTAAAGCCTTTCGAGAATTACGTGTCGCAACTTGTTTGAAGTTACAATAAAAGGATATGCGTTTCACCTTAGGCAACCTCAAAAAACTTATGCTAAAGACGGGTTGAAAAAAATCTACTTAAGGTTTTCATAAAATTGTAGCCATTATTTATTTAACAACTCTACTACGATCCACGTTACCTTTACCACACTACTACATGTTACAGTGCACAGTGTACACCGTACACGATAACATTGAACATGCAATAAGACTAGTTCGTTCCTTTAAATTACTGCTTTTTTAAGCATCATTTTTCAAACTATTATTGTAATTGACTTGACACGGCGCTAATTTAAACCAGCCTACTACATGTGCGTTGTATATTAATTGAGGCTATACATTTCTGAGTACTTGATGGGCTCTTCGAGCGCAACAGACAAGCAGCATTGTGTCTAGAGGCATTGGCCCGTTAATAAATAAAAGTCAACATATTTATTTAGTGCTTGATTTATGTGGCTGAAAGAGGTTCGAGATACTTTTTAGGTTCAATATAAGTGAGCTAGCAGTATTATCGCACTAACGCACCTTTTTTTTATCCCGCAGGTTCCATGTTAACAGTATTAGCATTAATTTACCTTCTGGAAACATATAAACTCCAAACAGAAATGAAGGATACGCTGTTGGGCTCACGAGAAGACACGTACGACAGGTAATGTTAGAAGAAATTTATGACAAATTACCCCCATGAAATAAATTCGGATTTACGAGGGAAAATAATGTAGCAATGACGCTACTAAAAGATGATACTGGCAGAGATATTCTCAGAGTTCCGCGAGGGATGAAGCTGTCTAAGAGGGATTTTTCACTTTTAGATTCGAAGATATTCCGGATGAGTTTGACGATAGTCTGCCAGAACCAATGCAGGCAGACACAGTGGCTAATCAAGATGAAATTCTGGAAGTGTGATCAGACAAAAGAAGAAAAAAAGAAAGCACAATGGTACTCATCATAAAGGGATATTTGCTACGACGAAAGCATCAATTTAGAGGAAGCAATACTGGATTTGCCAACAGAAAATTCATTACTTGTACATAGACCTATAACGAGGGATCCTCAAATTTTATTGTTGGACTTTAAATGCTGCAAACAGGGACTGCATGCGGATACCGCGAACAAAGGCATGCAGTCTGCGCGGATTTTTTTGTTGAGGGAATCGCAAACAATAGACAGATTTTGAACGACTGGGAAGTTGCTAATTAGAAAAAGCAATAAGCATTCGGCAATATTACTTCAGACTACAACATGGCTGGTGCTGCAACATCGAGAGCTTTAATGTGGCAAAAAGATGAGTCATTTTTCTTCAAACCCCTTTGTTAACCCGGCTGTCGTATATTATTAATACATGCTCAAACCCCTTAGGCAGGACATTGTTTCATCCCTCGCAATTCGATAAAATGTTCAATGGCAACGAAACATAACGTCACCAGAACTCAATTTCTGTAATCCTTCCTCTTTCTCAGAAAATCGACCACTTTTAAAAGATCTCTTCCTGCTCTCAATTGGGGCCAGGGAAGAAAAATTCGTATGAGCGAATTCAAATTTTATAAGCAATGGGCGAGTCCATTTCGGCGTGTCAAACCATTTTCCTGGACTCTTTGAAGTTTTCGTACCAAAAGAATTAATAATATGGAAAAAGAGCGACAGCAAGGAACTACATGTACATGCTGTGCAACTGATGTTTTTTTTTAAACAGAAATCGCGCCTACTATCTATGAAAAATGTAGACTATAAAGTTGCCCATAATTGAAAATTTGTTATTAATACACCATAAATCTAACAATATTTCACAACATTTCCTCGACAAACTGTAAACTTACATCTCAGAAAAATTCTAAAACCAGTGAGATTTACAAAAAAAAATAATTTATCGTCTTATAAATGAGAGATATAGTTCTTATATTTTCTGGTTTGAAAAAAATATTTCGTGGGTAACCGTAAATGGCATTTTTATTGGCGAAATTGATCTTTTATTGGTAAACTTATATCATACAAGTCGCGCCCACTTGTTTTGGAATTCAAAAAATGTCCCCTTTGCAATAAAAAAAGCTTCCCATTTCCTTTATAGATTTTGCTACCTATGCGGTTTACTTAAACACCTTTACCTAAAAATATAAAGGAATACAAAATAATCTAGTCACCCAGTGAAGTTTAAAGTAATGTGAAATTTTAGGTAAAAAATTGAAATGGCCTTACTTCATGTCAAAAATTATAGGAGAGTATCACTGAATGCAATAAACTCAGCAATACACGTATAGGTACACGTGTAGGTGTAAAACTGCAAAGTTTGGACTACCAAATTCTGTAATTTAAGACTGGCAGGATCCTTCGTGAAGAAATTTTTAAACTTGCCCAAATATGCAGCCCCTCAATTAAATGTACGGTTATAATCTCAATCATTAAATATCGTAAATGTAGCTCGTAAATGTGCTCATCTTTTATATTCCAAACGGCTACCAATGGCGCCGCATTTCTGAAATAAAAAGTACACTTACTGGATTGTTCCATAGTTTGTTTGTTCATATTATTTAACAAATACACGAGGTCAATATGGGCTTAAATTCTTATTGTATCAATTTTCATCTTAGCGCAGTCACGCCACCTGATGTGAACAATGGTACACACTTATGGGCATACTTATCTGCCCACAAGTAACGAAAGTAAAAAAAATGTTCTTACGTTGAACAGCCCCTGCATATTGGATCCCATGCCTTTGGGATGCCATTCGATGCCATTCCCATGCCGTTCGCGGCAGTGAATCGGTCACAGTTTGTAGGTAAACGATGCAATGGCATTTTTAAAATAGCGTTGAAAATAACTAAAAATAAACTTCGCACACACTAAATAGTCACAAGTTCCCAAACACTGTCAAGCACACGCGGTCGCGCATCACTAGTAAGGGGAAAGTTGAGTATGACGCTATAGGGTGGCGCTGTCGTTGGCTTCCAACATATATTTTCTGGTTTGAAAACAATTTCGTGGGTAATCGTAAATGGAATTTTTATTGACGAAATTGATCTTTAGTTTGCCAACTTATATCATACTATTTGCGCCCACTTGCAATGTTTTGGAATTCAAAAAATTTCCCCTTTGCAACAAAAAAAAGCTTCCCATTTCCTTTATAGATTTTGCTACCTGGGCGGTTTAACTTAAACACGTTTACCTAAAAACAAAGGAATACAAAATAATCTAGTCACACAGTGAAGTTTAAAGTAATGTGAAATGTTAGGTAAAAAATTGAAATGGCCTTACTTCATGTCAAAAATTAAAGGAGAGCAATACACGTACAGGTACACCTGTACAGTGTACATTAAGTGTAAAACTGCGAAGTTCGGAATATCAAATTCTGTTATTTAAGATGGGCAGGATCCTTCGTGTAGTAATTTTTAAACTTGCTCAAATATGCAACCCCTCAATTAAATGTACGGTTATAATCTAAATCATTAAATATCGTAAATGTACATGTAGCTCGTAAATGTGATCATCTTTTATATTCCAAACGGCTACCAGTGGTGCCGCATTTATGAAATAAAAAGTACACTTACTGGATTGTTCCATAGTTTGTTCATATTATTTAAAAAATACACGAGGTCAATATGGGCTTAAATACTTATTACATCAATTTTCATCTTAGCACATGTCACGCCACCTGATATGAAGAATGGTGCACGTTATGCATATCACATTTGATACCTTCAATTAATTACAATACTTATCTTCATAGACTTACACAATTAGTTTTGCGAATTTTTACCATGTGAAAGCAACATCAATTAAAATCAATTTTCGCACACATACTCATGATTAAGTTGCAAATGATGCCACTGTTCTTTGCTATTTAATGCACCATTACAGCTAGTTTTAGGTGGTTTATCCAACTTAAAACTGTTAAGTGATTATGGGTAAGAGCACGTTAGCAATTAAAGTGTCCTTGATAATCAGTGTCGAATAGTGGTAAGGGTCTGCAATACTACTAGGCGACACTCTTTCGAAATTAAGTGTTCAAGGACACTTAATTGCTAACGTGCTCTTACCCTAAGGCTTAGGCAAATTTACAAAAGTACATGTATATCGTACTATCCATTTGCTGTAGACCAAATATTCAGTACTACATGTAATTATTTGAAGTTGCCCTTCCAGTGCATCCCATGAAACTGAAATCAATATCAGGCTAATCATCATGCAATACATAATAAATCCAAAATCAAAATTACTAATAAATATATTTTATGTACAGTAAAATTACAATCCAATATAATTAAGCCTAAGAACGTTGTATGAAAATACGGCGCCACTACACAGTAAATGCAATCTGCCCAAAGTAACGAAAGTAAAAAAAAATTGTTCTTACGTTGAACAGCCTCTGAATATTGGATCCTATGCCTTCGGTACAGTTCGCGGCAGAGAATCGGTCCCGGTTTGTAGGTAAACGATACCATGGCACTTTTAAAATAGCGTTGCAAATAACTAAACATAAATTTCGTACACAATAAATAAAGTCACAAGTTCCCAAACACTGTCAAGCACACGCGGTCGCGCATCACTAGTTAGTGGAAAGTGGAGTATGACACTATAAGCAAAGAGCTATAAGGTGGCGTGCTGTCGTTGGCTCCAGCATGATGACGCGATATAAATTATTGCGTGTTATCTCATTGGAACACGTCCATTTAATAAATATTGTGAGCCGTTTGGCAAAACAATCAGCAATGCATAACGGAGATACATACATGTATTCAAAACCTACAGTAGGCCTACTTGTAGGTGGGATGTTTTGCCTATGGGTTCTGCGGTTATCCAAAGTTCCTTCTAGGCAAAAACCGGTCGGGGCAGTTCATCTAAAAATCTTACAGGAGAACCATACCGGTATACATGTACATTATACTCTTTCCCTTCTCATTCACAATTTGTATCCATTTCACCACTTTATCGGGAGCTAAGGATTTTCAGCTTTATATTTAGAATTTCCAAATAAAATACCTGTAATTGTTTCTCTGGGAACCCATCTTTCTTTAATTTTGAAAAAATTGTAGTTTTTTTTAATACAGTATAGGCCTACTGTGGCAATGGCCTACACACTATACTGTATACATGTATATACGAAAATAGCCCGTTATCAATATTCGTTGTTGTGTTGGCATCTTGCCAACGAGGTATTTTTTAGAAATATTTGCAAACACTTAGAACAACAACGGCAAATGTCACGAAAATAAACAGGTCGAGTATCAATTATCCGAATTACTCTGGACTAGCCGTGTTTCGGATTTTTTACATTTTTAAATATTTGCATAGACATAATGAGATGTTTCGGGAAAGGATCAGAGTTTAAACACGAAATTCCTTTGTTTCATATACATATACGCCTTATAAAATAGCCTAAAGATATGTGTACATTTTAAAATAGTTTTGCGGATGAAACAAAGTTCATGCGCACTGATTCATAACAAATAGGAGATGAATTTTCATCTCAGAAGAACATACAGCCACAAACTGTGATTCAGCTGAATATCCTGGAGGACAAACCGGGAATCTTAGAATTACACTTAAATTGCAGATTTACTTCAATTCGTCTGCAAAGTGCCTTAATTCCCATAACGAAAATAAGATTATTAATTTTTTTTTCATTATGAAATTTATGCAAATTGTCCCAAGCCCGAATGCATTTTAGCATATGGGTTGCTATTGTGATTTAAATATTTCGATTTTCTCATGCGCATATTCTCAAATTTGTTCAAATAAATCTTATACATGTATTTTCAAGATATTATATTAAAAGTTAAAAGTAGAAAAGTTTACTTTTAACTACACAACCCGTTGTTATCGAAAAGGAGAAATGAGACTGAAGCTGTATTGTCAAGAAAGGTTGCACGTTTATGGCGAATTCCACTTGTCCAAAAAGAGTACACAGAGTACCCCGACTGCTCGGTCTCAAGAGCTACACTGTACATGTAGTGTAGCCATGTGACTTCCGGCTGCACTGGCTAGCCAGTGCTCTGCCCTGGTGTAGACAAGTGGAATTCGCCATTGGGTTGTTTTTTTTGAAGTAATAGTATTACATGGTAGGATTTGTTTGTTATGATGCCTCTGGCGTGATTAGTTGAATTCCATCAATCACACTCCTAGAATTAACTGCCACCATTCACGTTTTAGGGTCTATGAAACAATAGTCACACAAACTTTCTTTGTTATACAAGGTCCTCTGTGTACAGTATGTTCACGCCCGTCTGCTTATTTATAGGCTACAATTCGGTGGTTTCTATGTGCGACAGGATGGCATTGCCATTGATGCCCAAACTTTCGTAAATGTTATGCCTGTGCAAACCCAGTTTGTTCAGATCGTTTTGCTGCTTGATGCATACCGTGTCTTGGCACAGGTCGCCCAATTGTTGGTTGGACCTAACACTGTTACACGATGATGCTCCGTTATAGTTATTCATTTTGGCGTGAACCCCATTTGTCTTGGGCGTTGTGATAGGAAAATCGTGGGGTTGAGCCGTAGACGACTGCGAATTCTGGTCCGTATCAATAATCACGTTTTCATCCAGGGAATTGTTGCTGCCAGAGGCCTGACTCCCAGTGCTACTCAGTAATCAATCCATCGTCGAGAAATATAGAAAAAAAATGACGAAAAACCTAAGTTAATTACAAACTGCTTTTACGACCAAATGTCAGCCTTACTTTGAGAACCAACCCATAATACCGACTCAAGATTAATTGATTTTGAAATTGATAAATGGAACTTTTTCCATTAAACCGTCAAGCAAGCTTTTATGACGGTAACTTAAAATAACGACTTCCTTTAGACTTTTAAATTTTAAAAAAAAACCGCTTGAACAAGGCCATAATAGTAATTTTTTTATATCTGTTTATCGACCGATCAGCTTTGGCCAATTTTTAGAAAAATTACTTAATTCATGTGACTTTTCAAAGAATTGAGTATTTTAAATAAAATGAAATGTAAAAGGTATTTAAAACCCTAATTTTTTTAGGTAAAGAGGAACTTATTCTAATTTTTAATTTCGTACGCTATCATTCGGAGATTCGTTTAACGCCCTGAATATATACCGTATATAGATAGGCTAAGTGAATTAACACTAATTATGCGTAAACAAACTACCTTACGCTGTCTTCTTCCTTGTACCACTCATTTTCATAGGAATGCATCCAAATCGGATTAGATCTAAAATCAAAAAGGTTTAAAATTCCATCTTCAATTAGATTTTGTTATCTTAAGTAATGGGTCACACTTTTCCTTCAGGCTCACCCTTCGATCGAATGCTGGTTTGTGTTTGGTACATTGCTTCTGTTCAACGTGGATTCCTGAGATCCTGCGTTCGTGGTTTTTTAAAAGCAGAATTAATTTCATTTTCAACATCAAGAGCGGCAATTAAGCGAAATAAAGTTCATTACCAAAAGCTATCACGGTTGCTGCCTTCAGCTGCCTCTGGTATCTAAGCGAATAAAACGTAGGCATTTATGAGAGATGTATACGAATGTGAGCTACATGCATACTTCGGATGCGAGGATTTAATGATTTACCTATTCCTTTGAGCGAAACAAATTGATAGAGCTAAAATGAGCAAAACTCCCAAACACGCTGTTGAGCCAATTAACCAAGCAACGAGAAGCTCAGCGGGGTGATTCGCTTCCTCGTATATAGCGGGCTATTGAATACATTTATGAAATGCAATATTAAATTCAGAGATATTAAAATATGAAATATTAAACGGCTCGATCTTAATATCTGAATTATGTTGCAGAAATGCTATGATTCTTAAACTTACTTTTCCCTCCAGCACATTGTATTCTCTAAACAAGGCGTTTAATTCGTGTATATTGGAGTTGATTAATCTGCAATAATGATATTGATGTCATTTGTTGTCACTGAAAAATCATAGACTCAAAAGTAATATTTCGAAATGGCAGGCTTACTTCACTATTTCCGGAACATCCATTATAGAATTGTCTTCTTTTCTTATAAAATGAGTGTAGATATCACTTCTACAATAACAAACACGTAACAATGCTGATGACTTCGAATTCTTTGAGAAAACTTATGTGCACATCCTAGGTAGGTTGTACTTACTTGGTTCTGTCCACCGACCCATCCTTATTTTCGTGAAATTTGTAGGAATCAATGTTAACAATTGTGCCAGTGATGTTACTGATTTCACTAGAATACAAAATAGCCAAATTTTTCCTTTTTTTAAACTATTTTCTATTATCATTTTTTTTAATTGTTTAAAAGATAACATAATTTTAAAGAATGCATATACAATTTTAAAAATAATCACTTTGCGAAATTTAAAAATCATTTGCACATTTTATTTCCAAGAGGGAAAAGATATTTCTGAAAACGGTAATTACTTACAACTGAAATTTGTCAATTTGCGGCCTAAGTTCAATAGGCGAGAGCCTCAGAGTGAAGCGCAATTTCTGATCTTCTCTCACAAGATAAATCTGAAAAATTATTTTTTTAAAATCTGCTTTAGTAACTTTCTTTTTCGAAATATGGACCTACCTTCAATAAAACTGATTCCGTTCCAAATTCGAATACATTTAATAATTTGAACATGGTGAGATAATTATCGCCGAAACATTTAACAAAATTACTGTCAAATTATCTCCGAAATCGATTTTAAAAGCGTATTGTGAAATAGACAAAAATGGACTTCTAGGTCAACGGATCTATTTTAGTTTCGTTGATTACATTACAATAATATTGAATCAGGTTAATAATTATAATCCAAGTTCTGCATTAAAACTGCATTCAATTTAAGAGCCAAGATCAGTTTTCTTGTAATTGCAATGTACATATTGACAAACTCAAATGCTATACCATTGCTTTTGCACGATCTTCCAGACCATCCGTATCGTTGACCGATATTTCAAAATAGAAGTAACCTTTCATTGATCTCTGGGGATAAAAATTCAGCAGAATCTCGCCGGAGGTGTGATTTATTAGAAACGGGGATGATCCTAAATTAGCTTTATACTCATCCGACAGTGTTGATCGAATATCTCCCAAAATGAAAAAGGAAAGTTTACTATTGATACCCAAGTCCAGATCAATTGCCTAAAATTAAGTTAAAAATAAATTATGCTGGAAAATAATTCACAATGACAAATCAATCGTTACGAGGGTCTGTCCATCAGTGATTCGTAGGCTATGGAAATTTTTTAGAAGATTGTTTAAGGCATAAAATATGAAGGTAGCAGAATTAGGAAATGCGAATTTTACATTCACAAATTATTCGTGCATTAATTTAAAGTATCATTGGAATTTAAAATAATAATAAAAAACGCCATCTAAAAAACAAAACTGTACGTGCAATATTTTTCAATGGGAAATTCCCAACCTGAGTTAACCGTGGATAAACATTTCATTTTATGCCTAAAACTATCTTCGCAAAAATTGCCATAGCTGGTAGACGTTCTGAAGAAAAATGCGCACCTGCACATTGATGATAACTTGGCCAAATGTGGAATCTGTGGTCATTCCTCCCGTGAAGACTTCCTTAACAAAAACCGGGGAATTGTCGTTCTCGTCTTTTACATTCACGTTTACTTTAAGCATAGCTTTGTCTTTAGGATTATATTCCTCAGATTTATTTGGCTGATTTTGACAATCTTTCGTGGCCTTAATTATAAAGGAATATGCATCTCGATATTCACGGTCCAGAGCTGATCTCACTGATACGGTGTGTTTAATTGGATCAACATGGAATTGGCCAACATCTTCTTCGTCACCACCTAATAAATATATTGTTGGGATATTTTTTATTTTTAAAAATAAAAAATAACGAAAAACTAAAGCAGTTTTTCACTATTCTATTTATAGATCATAATATAAAATAACTGCCACAAGTTTTCTTAAAAATAACTGATATTGCAAACTTATTATACAAAACTCACTACAGACTTATATTGTATACAAAGTCTTACATACCAAGTTTTCGATTTTATAAAATATTTCTCTATACATGTAGTTGTAAAGGAAATTTTTGGATTTTTGGCAAAAATCGTTTTGAACTACTTTTTTTCTTTTATTATAGTTTCGAGAAAAGAAGTTTCCTATCATCGTAACATTTTAAGAAAATTAACAAAACTAACTCGAAAAAAATGTAATTGGACCAATTATACTTACCAACAATGAAATAGCAAATCGTTGCTTTTTCATTAGCAGTGTCATACTCTTCAGAGTCGATCGTTTGAGGAAGAAGTACAATTTCTTCTCCAGGCTCCATATTTTCCATGAATGCAATATTGGCCTACAAGTCAAGTCGTACATAAAGCTTATTACAATCGATATTAGATGAAATAATTTAAAATCAATATTCACATTCTTAAGGCACCCACTTCTATGTTTCGAAATTCTGGATCCACATCGACGACGTTTTTAATGAAAAAATGGATATCTATATCACTAGCTAAGGGAGTTGGTACGCCAAGATCGTGAGCTTCGACTCTTATCTAAATTCAAAGAAACATGAATACTTTAAACCGTAGCTTTCTCATCGGTTTAACTCGAGGTCATTTTATTAGGAACTTCTTGAATATCACTGATTTTCCTGCACGTGCGATATTGTCCTACCTCATATTTCTTTTGCTTCTCTCTGTCCAATGGCTTCTTTAATTTAATGATTCCTGTGACATGGTCGATTTCAAATGTTTTGTAGTCACCCCTCTTATCATCCAATAAAGCATAACGCACTTGACCATTTGGCCCCACGTCGTCATCTATAGCTTCTACTTGTGCAACAGATGTTCCCACTTGAATATCCTTTAATAAGAAGAACATTAAATTAGCTCCACAAAACAGCTTTTCTGCAACAAGGTTTATAACTACCTCTGCGATCCTAATCGTGTGGTTTCTCAATGGCTTAATAAATAACGGTGCATGGTCGTTAAAATCTGCTACACAAATAATTATTTCCTCGTCACTGGACAAAGGTGGCACCCCGCGATCCCTTACGGCTATGGTCAAAGAGTGATTGCCTATCTGTTGTTTTATGCTCTTGGTGGTCTTTAGCCGAGCACTCAATTGATCGACAGCTTCGATGGTGAATAGATCTATAAATAAAGTTTCCAAATATCATAGCGATATAAATGTACAAGGTGATCAAAAAGTCTTTCTTTTGAAATAATAGATAAAAAGCAAGATACATAAACAAGATGTCTTTTTGTATTTCGAGACTCTCACTAATATTATTTGGTACAATTTACCATTTTAATACTTTTTCACTTCTTCTAAGAATGCATTACTTTTACAAAGCATTTATGGCCAAGAATAAAAACGTTTCATTTAAATATTTTTAGATACTGAGTTTGGTACAGTTGATACTTTTTATTTTTTTTAAAATTCGGATGAACTTCTTTACATCTCTGAAAACCTGGCAAGCAACTTTAAATTCTGTTTCTTTTGTTTCAAGTACTTAAAAGACAGTTTGAATCTCAAAAATATAATGGTAAATTTCAAACTCAAATTTTAAGCCGAGTTGAGTTCCAGGAGAAATCACGACTTGCGTATCAACAAGATACAAAGGTACCTGTTTAGAAATCTTAAAACGCACTTAAAAGAGATACATTAACTTCAGCAGTTTATGCTGTACTATATGTCATCCTGGTGGCTGGTTTAGTTGAAGACTTACCTTTATCATTGCCATTTTCAATTGTAAATTCCACATGTGCATTTGGTGTTTTGGGATCGTCTCCATCTCGTGCTTTAATCACGGCGATTATTTCTCCTACCTCGTGATACTCAGTCACACCAATGCAGTGGTCAGGTTTCAATATCTCGGGTGCATGATCATTCTTGTCAGTCACAATAATGCTAACCTGATAATTCAAAAATCATAGGAATTTAGTCAAAATTCCAAAATGCATTCCTACCGGATATTATCTATCAATGAGCCACTAACCTGTTTGAATGCATTTCTACTTTCGCCAGTTGGAAAACCAATTTCATAATTGTCCCAAGCTTCCACAACCAACATATACCTATCCCTTGTTTCTCTGTCCAGAGGTTCAGCCACGCTAATAGCTCCCTGAAATGATATTAAATCGCATTATTGTATGCGAATATTGGCATTTTTAATTATGTAATTAAAATACGGAAATTGTATTTTATTTAGCAACTTAAATCCATGCAAAAGTACAATAAAAAAGTATGTCAATCTAGCGACTTTAGTGTACATACAGTATTTGCATTGATTATGAATTTTCCTTGTGAAGTCCTTTTATCGAGAATGTAAGTCACTTTTCCATAGAGTCCTGCGTCAGCATCCGTCGCTTGAATTAGTCCTACCTAATATGGATAATTAACAGGAAATATTATGATAAATTATAAATTACATTTATTGAAAGTTATATATTACTACAAATTTTGAATTAATTACAGAATTCATGCGATTTGACTAATTAGATCGCATAAAAATTCCTACCTGTGTTCCAACAGCAACATCTTCAGGAACTTGAAAAGAATAACTATCATCGGTGAAAACCGGATTATTGTCATTTTCATCCAAGATCTGAACTGACACATTGGCGTAACCGGCTCGTGGAGGGATACCATTGTCAGTAGCTTTGACGGTGAAGTTTAGCCAAGGAAACTGCTCGCGGTCAATTTTATTTTTTACAACTAGCTCACCTGTCAGTCAAAAATAGTTAAAAATAATAATGAAAGTTTCGCCCATATCTACTTAAGAAGGCAAAAAGGAACAACCGATCGAACATAACGAAAAACACTTACCAGTTATAGGATCAAGACTGACTAGCCGTGTAACGTTTTCAGGTCCTTGCAGCTGATACAATAAGGTTCGATTAACGTCCTTATCATCCGCAACAACGGTAAGAATTGGAGTACCAGATTTTGAGTTTTCAGGAACTGCCCTTCGATAATTGCGTTTTTGGAAAACAGGATCATTATCATTAACGTCTTCAACCTTGATGGACAAAGTTCCTTGAAAAAGTAATATACAAAACTTAAACTTAGCATGATCGACGTTTGAAAAATTGGTCCATTAATTGGAAGAGTTCATAATAAGAATATTATTGTTTCAACTATAGTTGCAACCTATTTAAAATAGACTAGCTTAAGCTGTTTTCATTATTCGCATGCAAACGGAGTGTGCTTAATTGACATTAAGAATAAACTATTCAGTAAGTCCCTTTTTACGCATGATAAATGCCACAAATCATTTAAACTAACCATAGTCGTGCATAATACTAAATAGTGCATACCCGTGGCAATTTGACGAAATCCTACAGCATTTCGATCTTCTACGGCAACACGTATCTTAATAGTCTCAAACGTTTCTCTGTCCAAATTCCCACTTAGCTTCACCAGGCCATCAAATGTCACTTCAAACAAACCTGTGTTAAGAGTAATTTTATCTAAACAGATCTTCAATTAAGTGTCGTTATCATTCTATTTTGAAATGAAGATAACGATCATCTACGACCCCAAAGATGGGCAAACATGCAAAACACCGTAATGTACACGTGCCAACATACAGGGGTACAGAAGAGTTGGCAATTTATTAGTACATGTAACTTGTAATTATAAGATAATACTAACTGGAAAATTCTTTCGGCATAAGTCTTACAAGGGCACCATCTTCATTTCGAGCTTCACATTTTGCGGGGTCCAAAGTGAACCTTAAATCAGGATTGTCATCTCTATCCAACGCCATTAACTGCGCCACCACTGTTCCAATGGGGGAATTTTCTTTCACCGTAACCAATTCAGGTTCAAGGAATTCTGGGGCCTTATTGTTGACATCCAAAACGGTGATATTAACCTATAGAGTTGTTAAATATGTTGCTTAATTTTAAAGTCTCTGACCCACTTCACTATATAGTTGTCCATGTACAGTGTTTACATATAGTGTACATGATTCACTATTGGTATACTTTAGTGGGCTTCCTCACACTTTCAGAATAAATTAAATAATATTTACCAGAACTGTTGTTTGTCTTTGTTCACTTCCAATTCCACCATCAATGGCAGCTACTTCTAAGATATGAAACAAGGTTTTTGGTTCCGTGGCGTCAGGATCCAAGTTGGCCCCGTGAGCCACAGAAATAACTCCTTTCTCAGACTGAATAATAAATTTATCCAGGGCTCCAGACATTATTCTGTAAACTATCTGATTGTTGGGAGACGACCCATCTTGATCAAAGGCATGTAGCTGGATTATTGGATCACCTAAGAAAAAGAAGATGACTGTGTTCAAAAATTCTAAGAAAGACGACTATAATTTTTATAACATGTCACAGTCAGTTTATGAATTAAAATTGAAATAGAATGAACTTGCCGGGACGAATGTCTTCTCTGACAGTTGCATTATAAAACTCTTCGGAAAATACTGGAGAGTGGTCATTTTTGTCCTATGAAATTCAGAAGCTTGTACTTTAAGGCTTTCTTGTAATGCTAGAAATGTTAAAGCCCATTGTATGAGCATACTTACTTGCACGTAGATAACGACAGAGACGTTGCTGTGCAGCGGGGGTTGGCCCATATCTTTGGCTCGAACAGTTAAGTTAAAATTGCGATATTCTTCCGAGCCATTCATAACTTCAAAATCCAGAGCATTGTTTAAAGTAATTTCTCCAGTAATGTCATTAATTGAAATGTTTCTCATAGGATCACCACCGACGATTTTGTACTTTATTTCGTTGTTAGGGGTGCCTTCCAGGTCTCGATCGAATGCCTAAACCAAATTTAATTGAATTAATAATTAACAAATTAAAGACACCCAAAATGTTTCAATGAATTCCGAGAATAAAGTTATTCACGAGGAGTATTAAGTTAGTCCACAACATTCACCACCTATAACTACTTATTAGATAAACGAATTACTAATATTCTATACCTCAACATGAAAAGGATTAGGAAAGGTAATTTCATTTTCGTCTATTCTCGTCTCATAACGTTTCTGCATAAACTGAGGAGCATTGTCGTTGACATCAGCGATTGTTAGTTGCAGTTGAACCGTGTTTCGGTTCCCAAGACCCAAGTTATCCCTTGCAATTACTGTCAAGAAATATGTGGAAATTTGCTCCCTATCAAATTCCTCTCCGCCAGATTTTACGGTGATCACTCCGGTGATAGGGTCTAACGACAATCTATTTAGAAATTGATAAAGTAAGATCACAAATTACATTTTTTTTTAACAAAAAAAAAGGTCTATTTAAATTAAGTTAGTACGGAAAAAAACACGGTGACACAGTTTAAAATAAAGTTAGACAAAAAAAATAGCCAAATTACTTTTCCGCAATCTGCCCTCTGATATCGGTGTATCGAATCCCTGCTGTACCAAAATCTCCCGAATCTCGATCACGGGCGACGATTTTAGCAATTGATGTCCCAGTTTGAACATTTTCCTTGACCTCCGCCACATATTCCGACTGTTCAAACTCTGGGATATTATCATTAGCATCCCTAATATGAACGGTGATATCAGCAGTGCTCGATTTCGGATTCGTGCTTACTATTTCGCGAGCAATTATCTTCAATTACAAAAAAATTTGGTTACACTATAATTATTTTTTAATTAAAAAAAAATAAACTTCATCCTTCTATTTACTTTAAACTCGAGCTTTTCCATTTCTTCGAAATCCAACACAGTGTGGTTTTTAACTCTGATAAGAAACGTTGCCTCATTGATAACCTCCGATGGGGTTATTTCAAAAATACCACCATCTCCGTCCAAAGACAATATGAATGTGCCATTTTTACCCTGTGAAAAAACTTATTAAAAATCCATTCTAGAATGTCCGTCGAATATATACATGTACATTAAAGGACAGGCTGTGCAAAACCCTTACCTGGTCATAATCATAAACTTCAGGCCTGCTATTTCCCAAAAATGCAATGGGAACATTGAGTTGAGCATTTTCGCTTATCTCCCCGACGTAATTTTGGCTTTTAAATGTCGGCATTTCGTCATTGATGTCCGTTAAAATAATCGTCACTTCTGTCTCGGCTGATGGAATTGGAATTATTTCCGAGCCAACCTCATGCGCCTTTGCATTAAAATTGAATTCAGCACCATTTTAACCACATTGGTCCATAAAATAAGTCCAAGAAACCAAATTGCGAATGGATATTCATTAAACATATCGCACCCCAGCTTCAGAAATGACACAACTCAACATTTTTCAATTTAAGATAAAGCAAGTTTTAATGCGTGATAAAATAATATGGCAGTACTGTCATTTAAACGAAGCTATGGTAACCGCAGATACGCCGTTTCACAGAATATAGAGCTTATTTAGGCTGATTTAATGCAATCTTAAACCGGAAATTGACGGTTTTTTATTTGTTGCACTTTCGAAGCGGGACTGGGGCGCGATATAATAATATTTTCATTTTTTTTTAATATTTTGTTCAAATGACATTTTTGGAGAATTTTCTAAATCTAAAAGAGTTAAATCTTCGTAAAAAAAATGCCCTCAAACGTCGTTTTGGATGATTTTGGAGTTAAAAGCATCTTATCACAAGTGCATGCCAACAGGCAGCCTGCAAAAGAAACATTTCTTACCTTTATTTTTAAAATATAGGCTCCATTTCTGTCGCCTGCTTCTCGGTCTAAATTATTTAACACGTAAACCCAGCCAGTTTCACGTTCAATGCCAAAAAGCTCGTTGTCTCCTAGTCAAATTTTATTAAAAGTCATAATTAGTTGTTATAACACATTATCGTGATCATAAATAACATCCATCGAGTCATACCCCGGACGATAGAATAATGAATGCTATTGTTGACACCTCTATCGCCATCTACAGCCCAAACGTGAAGTACTGGTGATCCCTTTCAAAAGTTAAAGAAAATAAGTTTTCATTATTTTCTACATGGCATATGAACGTGTTTAATGTTCTGAAAAATTAACAATAAAATATTCAGACCACTGCCAAATCTTCAGGAACTTTAGTTACTGGTGGCACTTTAATGAATTCTGGAGGCTGGTCTTCAACATCTTCGACCTGCACAACAATAGCGGCAGTGCCAGTATTTCTGCGCCCAGTGTTTGGGCGATCCTTTTAGAAAATAATACTCATTAATCATTCAAGGCCGTTAAGACCTTTTAAACGCTAATAAGCCAATCGAAGAAGCGCAATATATTGCCAATGTTAAGATGGAAAAATCATGGAGATTAATCAAAGCACTTTAATTAGGATACTCTAAATCCATGGCCATAACTTTAACTAATTTATTGCGTTTAAAATTCACATGTTTTAAATTGCAAACACGCACGAAAACAAACTTGACCTGTACTTACAACAGCTAATACTTGCAATTGATAAAGATATTTTTCTTCATAATCCAATTCTTTCATAAGTGACAACACTCCTTTCCCATTAATAGTTTCGATTTTAAATTTGCCGGAATTGCCGCCTGCTTCCTGTTATTACAATAAAATGAAATTGTCTTTCATCAGTTGAGTTCAACTACCTTTTAATAGGATACAAATGCATTTCATTTGTAAGTATTCTTCAACAGGCAGTTACCAAATAAGGAAGATCCAACGAGGAACTTGTATTGAATTTTCAATTATGACACATCAACAGTAAGTGAGATATGAAATTACCCCATCTTAATTCAGATGATCTCATAAATATTTCTGTATTCATGAAACTGTTCAGGTGTATTCATACTTAATAAACTATGCTCAGATTTCTTCAAAACACTCATACGGATAACAAAGAAATACTAAAATAAACTTAGCAGTCATTAATTTTTTTATGCAAGCGAATAATTACAAAACCATACACTGTAATAGAGCGTGTTTATGCGTGTACCGACATTAAATATTCTTTCCTTAAAGTTTTCGGTTACCATTTCTTGTTGAATACTTCCTGGACGCCACTTACCAACAGGTGGTAAACCACCTGACCAAAAGGACCCTCATCCAGATCGGTTGCTTCCAGGGTGTCAATTATTCCTGGTGGCCAACCCTGAAATTGTCGTGGAAACGAGAAATAAGACAATTTCTTTAAAAAAAAAAATTCCTAGTTGGTCTCAGTTGGACGATTGTGAAATATGCTCACGCCTTAGAGAATTTCTTTCATGGAATAAATAAAAATAGAAAGTGTTTTTCAAGAACAAAAACTCAACATATCATAAACTCCACGATTTTTTTTTCAATTAAAAACCTGTTAAAAAACCACTGCAAGTTAAGCTGCTATTAAAAAAAAGCCTTTTACAAAGTTGTGTTATACATGTACATGATTTATTACAATATGCATTTATAAAGGGTCTAAAAAGTAGTTTATACATTAAATAATTTCTAAAAATAAAAAAAATGAAAAAATAAAAAATTGATCTTGATAAGAAATCTACAAGAAAATGTTTATTCTTAGGAATACGTTTACACCTTTTAAGTATTTCATCTATTAAATGCCATGTAGACTAAATTGTTAGATAATTGTTCCAATGCATAAACATTCTTTTTACGTAAAATATACAAATTATGTATTTGATTTGTCTTACCTCTTTGATGTGGAGAGTAGCATTATACGGTTTGAAAACAGGTTGGTTATCATTAATATCTTCAACAAATATTTGCATGGATTGTTCAATCTATAATCAGAACGGTGAACATGGGTTATTACAATAAAAATAAATATTGGCAAGTGTTATGGTGTACAATATATGCTGGCATATACAGTATAACGCAAATGTGGGTACACTAATGCAAACGTAACAGAAATTACGGTGAAGTAAAGTTATCTAAAATAAAGTTAAACAGAAATTATTCCGTCTTATTTTTGTTCTTTTTATAAGAACGTTTTCCTGAATTTAAGGGCCATTCAAAAAGGACGTCCTCATGTAGGGGGAGGGAGGGGGTATGACCATCTCGGACATTTAAAAAAAAATGCCAAATAAAATGAGTTTCCAGAGTAAAAGGGAAATTGAGCGCAATATCGCATAGGTGATGTGTTATATATTGCAAAAGTCAGTAAATCCGGATGCCCCAGACCTGGAAAAGTCAGGCAAGAATTACATTTTTTTGAAAAAGTCAGGGAAATTCAACGCATTGATGTAATTGTTACAATCCAAAATTAATGCTTCTACTCGTACGTGGTTAGCTCAGGGCCAATTTACAAACTTTAAAATGTTTTCCGTACAAATTTTCAACCTTTTCCAAGGACATCTTTACCCGACATGTACAATTTCACTCTTTCACCCTATCTCACTGGGGACCGTGCCAGTTCCCTCAGATCCAGTGTGCGAAATTGTGAATGTGATTTTTTTTAGTTACGTACGCCCTAAGGGGGTCGGGGGAGGTTCTGATTGACTGGGGAAGTCCAATTTTTGGAAATTTTTGCAGACGTCCTTTTTGAATGGCCCCAAAAGATGCCGTAGGAATTCTTGCCCCTGATAATGTAGAGAAATGTGATGTACTCCTTGTTTAAATACAGCAATGCAGCGTTTTCTTGTCAAAATTATTATTTAGAATCCATTTTTTAAACATTTATACACAGTAGAATGCATTGCAGACAGTGACAATTGACTCTTTAACGTACGTTCAATATTCTTTGCCTAGGGTATATAAATACTATTCTACAGTAAATGTGAATTCCCATGGATGTTTTGAAACGATGTCATTGACATATGCAAATTCAAAGGTCTTTTGTAAAAAGCAGTAATGATGCTTATTCATTTTCCTTCTGCAATTCATATGTTAAATTAGAACCCTGTCAAAGATGAAATTGCTAGTTTTTAAAATTAGAAGAAAATGAATTGAGCAGATTTATTAACATAAAAGAATTTTGTCGTAGCGCTATTATACGAGGAAGCAATTTTCTGCATTGCTTGCAAAAATTATGACGAGCTTTGCATTTGAAGGCTTTTCAGTACCTTGACTTTTGCAATAGAGCACGCATGCAAAACTCAACCTTTATGTTTAAAAAAGTGAAAATATATCACGAGTTTTGCACGTTAGCTATTTAAAGCAGTTGTATTGATATTAAAAAGAATCATAGAATTTGCATAATAATGTTCACGTCAAATAATGTTATGTGGAATTTTAAAATACGTTTTTATCACATTTTCCTGCTGGACAATGAAATGTTTCGCTCAAATCTCGTAACATTTTTACAGCGTGTTTGACTTTTGACATCAAAAGTATAAATGAAATGTGTTTCTTTACAATTAAAAACGTAAGAAAATGAAGAAATATTCAGACTCGCTAGCATAATGTTGATGAAAATGTCGATTGATAATTTAATGACTATTTTTATATAAAACATCTTTAAGAATTGAAAAAAACGAGCTATTTTAAAAAAAATCCTAATTTTTGACCAGGTTCCTTGAAGTTGCAACAATTTTTTAAAAAAATAATTAAAAAAATTAATTATTTTTTGTCGTTGGAAATATTTTAAGGTACAATTAGTGCATATTTTAAAAACAGCGCAAATATAATTTTAAATCATTTCGTTTTTGAAATTTCCGAAAAGCCTTTAAAGTGGTCCAGTCAATATGATCACACAGTGAAAGTTATTCGAAATAGATGAATTATTGTACTTACTAAATTTCCCCGTTGTCCATCTGTCAAAGTTAATATCAATTGGTAATCATCTTGCGTCTAAAATAACAAATACATAGTGCAATTTGAAAAAAAAAAACGTGAAAATGAAACATGAAAACCAATTATAAGAGATGTAGTAACTGTAGTTAATAGAAAAAATTGAGCATTTACCTCTCTATCCAATTCCTTCATTAAATATACTTCTGCCGTTTTATGATCGATACTCCTAATATCAATTAAGTCTTTGCCAACTTGACCCCTAACCCCAAAATGTAGATAATCACCCTCAGGATCATCTCCGTATAGCGTGTATATTTTGCTTTCTAAAAGTAAGAACAATAGCAATTATGTTGTGCTAAACCTTTAATAAAAACAATCCCAAAAACTAACAAATGACCAGGGGCATAATTAAAAATTTAACAATATATAATTGATTCGACATTGAAAATAAATTAATGAATTTCCCATCTGGTGAGATTTTAAAATAAGACGACCCAGACCTACAGACCTGGTTTCTGCGAAAAGCAAACTTAATTACTCCCGAATTAGATTTCGGAAACATTCAATCCAAATCCGCACATTTTTCCCATCAGTTATTAACCATTACTATCTCATCCATGAAACCAAACAATGCATTCAAAATGCCATGGTCTATTAAACAATGTGTCGATAAATGAATGCAGTTTCTACAGACGGTAAATCCATTCTCCCAGCCTAATCTGACCTTATTTTTGTTAGATCTATAGCCTATACACCTACATAGCATAATATACATTAAGATAATAAATCGTGATATAAATGTATCATCATGCGTAGATTGCATATAATTTTAATAGCAAAGACAAGAAAAAATGATATATCATAAATGGTACATCATCTACCTATTAACAGGAAATAGACAACTGACAAAAAATGTATAAAAAAATAATCGAAAAAAAACATGAGTTTTACCATAACAATCAGAAGACGCTTTTTAATTAGAAGTGTTAATTAACAAATTCGTGATGTTTGGGTTGTAAAGAAAAACATCTATTGATCTCAGTAGGCTAATAAAACAGATAAATTAAGTGGGTAGGAAAAATAATTAGCAGGAAAACTTAATTAATTTTTAATGAATAAGGAACGCGATTTAAATTATAAACGTGAATCACTACTGCAGAATTTCTGGCTACTTTTATAAGATTATTATACAGTAGTGTGTAAAAAAAAAAAAAAAAAAAAAAAAAAAAAAAAACAGTCCTTAGTGTCGAAACGAGCAGTCTTCACCATTCATTTTATAAAAATACACTACAGGTTTCCGGTCTTGTTCGTGTTGCATTAAATGTAGGAATACAAAGCTTGCAGTTAAACAAGCGTATCACAAACCAAAATCAGATCCTTTATATTAATAAGCGACCGTTAAACTTGCTAATTAAATGACCTACCGGTAAAATAACATACGAATGTTAAACTGGTGATGACACGTCTCATCGAGCACCTTAAATGAGGGAAAGGGTACGTGCACGGTAAAGCTTATTTCAGACGCTTGCCAACCGGTTTCGAACCAGTGTCGCGTAGTGGTATTGCAGATTCTTACCACTAAGTGACACTGGTTTTCAAACGACTGGAACAAGCTTCACCATGCCCGTACCCTAATGTTCCTTTTTCCATGCATGCTAAGTATTTGCTTGACAAATTTGATTACGAAATCTGCAGTAAAATCACTTCTGATAATTTCTTCAAGCTTGTTCCATGATTCAAATTCATGGCGTATTTTAAAATAATTTTCCTAATTTATGAAAACTAACTGTAAATGAACGACTGTCATGTTTTGTCGTTTACATAATAACCTTAGCATAAACTATAGTTATTGAAATATAAGTTAATTGTATCGACTTTGTTAGCAATAAATATGAATATCTTTTCACCAATATAAAAAATTCTAAAAAAAATGCAACTATATACCGAAATATAGGTAAAAACGTCGTGAGGATAACGCCCCGCAAATTTGTATTCATTAATTTCCATTTTATTTCCAACTACCTTAAAATTTAATAGAATTATACAATTCAGCGTGCGATTTACCATGCAGAAGACCATTGCCACCATTCTGCATCATAATCATAGGTGTTGGTGAATAATAACAAAAAAAAGAGTGGAGCGGTGGCGAAAAGAAGCATGCTTGTGCATCATCGATTAAACTAAGTAGCCCTTAACATTGGGGATCACAGGGTCAAAAATTTCGCTGGAAACCAATGGCGTTTAATAAAAGCGAAACGGATTTGCGGTGCCAAGTTCAAAACAATAGTGGTCCCACTCCACCTCGACTGAAACAATGTGTTCCGTCGGAAAATGGCGGCAGGGTGTGCGTAAAAAGGTGGGAAAAATGCATGACGAAGCAGGAAAATAACTGAAGGGGAAAGTGCTCGAGTTCGTGGTCATCCGCGGCTGTCGTTCAGGCGAATTTCCTTTTGGGTGTTTGGTTAATTACAACAACAAAAAACGCATCTTTTACATAAAAATTTCATTAGCACGCATGATAGGGGCAGAAACTTTCACTTAATTGTTAATCAAACCGGGTCTATCACCTTTTTTGTTTTCAATGTCAATGAAAAATGTACGTGTTGAAAATTGACAGGTCGTTCATCCCTAATGATAGTGAAAATCTGTGGAACAGCAAATATCAAGGGTTAACTGGCTTATAAATAGAGATGCCGTAGATTAATGCCACGCAGTTCCACGAAGAATTCCAGTAGATTTAAACTCGTATGCAAAGGACTAAGATATAAAGCATATATAGAGCGGTATCACTGGGGTCTGTAACCTCTTATAAAGGCAAATAAAATCATAAAAGTCGAGTCAAGCACTCCTATCGGAATATACTGTATATCACACAGAGATCATTGTCTGCAAATATGCGCACGGCAGGGTACTCGGGTAAGGATACGCAAATGAACGATTACCGCGGCTAGCCACAATTTGCTCGCCCAAGAAGTCGCGTTAATGGATTTCGTGCTCTGGTTGGCTGGAAAAACAGCAAAGGTTTGGATAAAGTGTGTGACAAAAATAAGAAGGGGAGGAAACTACTGTATATTAAATAAGCAAAGCGTCACTTTTTCAACATAAAATAAGCAATGTAATTTTAAACTGTTAAATCTTTGCCTTATTACGTGCGACTTTTTAATCAAACAATGGTGCTTTAAATAACAGTTAGTTAACGAAAACGTCGAAACTTCCGTCAAGTGGCATACACTATATCAGATTCGTTTGATATGCTACCTATACAGGGTGTCAATAATTTTCGGGGTTTCAGAGAGTACTAAACTTAACATGTTTAGTATAGGAACATAGGGGTGCCGACGTCATTTAAAAAGTTAAGAATGCTTTAATTTTGGACATTTTTAACATGGGAGTAAACGGAGGTGCCCCTTTCGAAAGACTGTCCCGCATGGCACTAACGTTTGTAAGAAAAGCTATGCGCCAGGGGCCCCTCCGCTTACTCCCATGTTAAAAATTTCAAAAATTAAAACGTAACTTTTTTAAATGACGTCGACACCCCTAGGTTCCTATACTAAACATGTTCAGTTTAGTACCCTCTACAACCCCTAAAATTAATAACTATTACTTTTGAAACACCCTGTGTAGTAAACGAGAGATACTAACGTTTACGACATTGCTTTATTATACGAATTTCTATTAATACGAACTCATTTACATTCCAAGTCATAGGACGTGTACATAATGTCAAGTTCTTCGTTTAAGACGAATTACGAATTCGGATATTATGCCGCTTTTCGGCTAAAACGAATGAATTTTCGAGTTTCCGAGCAACGCGCGCTAAGTTACGTGATGACAAATTTAAGACAATATGAAAAAAGATGTGCGTTATACAGGGAAATTCCCCAATAAAAGTTGTAGCACCTTACAATTCATAGACGTGGGTGAGGATTTCATCCAACCTTTGATGAAACTTTGGTTCTTATCGTTGACATCTTATTTTGTCTGACTTTCGATAATACCAACTACAGTTTTAACGAATAATTTTTGATGTACCTTGAACGAGGTTCTACCTTGTTCCAGATTTTTATCCTGCCGGTAACAAACATACTTGAATTTTAACGATGTGATTACATCTGAGGAACGTTGAACGAGCTTCTGGACGGAACACTGTTAATTTCCAGTGGTGTAGGTATAGGTTTTGAATGAGAGGAGGGGGGGATGTTGTATCTATCTAGCGCAGATTTCTTCTCAAATGGGGTATAGATCCCCCTCCAAAAACCTAGGCCCATAAGGTACATTACCCACTATACGGCCGTTCGCACCGCGACTGCAAACAGCTCTTTCATTCCGTTCCTCACATTCTCCAGTGGCGCAATTCTGGAAGTAGACATCACTGCTGGCCATCGAGATGATGGTCAACACAAGAATGACCAGAATGGTTTTACACATAGTATGTCTACACCAGCTGCAATGGGACGTTGCCAGTTTTAAGACCGTCGTGCATGCAACGTTTTTGTGGGACTCCTGAGATAGTCCTGTTACTCGGCAATACATTGTACTATACTTCAGGACAATAAATGACTTTGATTTTTAAGCACATTGTTATGAGATAACGTTTATTGCTAACATTGCAACCTCAGTGTCTTGAGATGAAAAAGAAAATATATGTTGCATCACGCCTACATTGTACCTGCATGTATATTAATTGTAAGGGCTGACAAAATTGAATTAAATTAATGCTCGAATAGCAATGAGATTAGGATGTGAATATCCAGTATCCTAAAGACAGGTACGTCATTCAGTGACTTTCGCAGCGTCTGCAAAAGCAAACAGGCCCGTTCCTGTTTTCGCAGTTCCCAGTTTTGCATTTCTTTCTTTGGCACCATTTTAAACACGCAGACTGCGAATACATCCTGAGTACGTTCATTTCATGGCACGGCTATTGGCCTGCTACATGGTACATTGACAGACTAATGATGACAAACAGAAGAGATAGACTAACAAGAATTGTTTTTGACATGTTTTGATATTTTCCCTGAAAGATGAGAATGGTCATTAGGGGATTTAGCATTTCCGTACTTGTCGAACCTCATTAAGACAAATATCGGGGGACGTCAAAAATTGTTCAATATATACAAAAGGTGAGTTATATCAGAGAATTTCCTGATAAATGTCGCAGCACCTAACAATTCACATACGCGTGCATGGTATCGTCCGAACTTCAATGGAACTTTAGTTCTTATCGTCGAAGTCACGTTTTGTCCGACTTCTGATAATATGAACTACGGCTTATACGAACACATATTGACCATTCTCAAGTCCCTGCATATTCGTCTTAACGGTCGAGGTTCGATTCTCGTTCTGAAATGGGGATGATAACATCAACTAGAAATGCGTGGAAAAAAACGTACATGTTTAGATGGACCTGAAATCAGCATCAACACTTCGTGTACGTATATATTCGAATTTGTCGACTGTATTACATCTATAAATATGGTTGTCCTTTATAGTGATGTTTTGGACACGAAACCACCTGTGCGGGATAAAGTAAACACTTTTAAATTTGCTTTTTAGCTAATGACTTTTCCACTACTGAGCGACATACATGTACATATACTAATCTAATGAGTTGCAGAAAACTTCGTAACTTTGAATGGTGCACGTGTACATGTACATCACGTTTTGTTTTTAAAGTATATTTCTGCAAACTTTCTTGTAAATTATAGTATTATAAAATATGAAAACAACATCGAGACAAAGTCTTTAGAAATATATTTGCGGAAATAAATTTCCCGTCATAATGTTTTTTTCTGAAAATGCATTTGGGAGCATGTTGGAAAATTGCGAAATTTGTGAAAAAAAATTAACTTCGAATTTTCCAAAAATGTAGAAGATTGTTCAATATTAGGAAAGTTTTTCAATATTTGGGATGTTTTTCAATATTTAGAAATTATTTCAATATTTCATTTATTTTTGCAGTAGTCCCATATACAGTAACTCCCACTTAATGTAGGCTACTTATGATGAAAATTTTATTTCTTGGATACAATCAAGTCAGTGTTTATACAGCACAATTTAACATTATTCGTTAACCGGCATAAGATATCGCCTTACAATAATGACTAAACAATTCCACTCAGGCCGACATTAGATTTTCTTTAAATACAGTCGAACCTCGATACGACGAATCTCCTGGGGCGATAACATTCGTTCGTTTAAACTATATATAGTTCGTATTATCGAAAGTCGGACAATCGAAATTTGAATAAAATCCTACCTCACGTGTATTGCCGCAACTTTGAACGAGGAACTTTCCGTTATACCTCACCGTTTTTTTATCTTGTCTAAAGTTCATTGGTAAGTAGAATTAGGCCGATGCTGCAAATACTCGGGAAATCGAAGATTCATTCGTTTTAGAAAAAATTCGTAATATCGGAAATTGGAGTTCGTCTTAAAGGAATAAATTAACATTATTCGTCCGTAGCGGAAATGAGCTCATATTATCGGAAATTCGTATTAACCGAGTTCGTCTTAATGAGGTTCACATTGCATACTCATAGATAAAAGTCCAGCTTTTTTCGATCCAGGTCTCTCCATCTGGAAGAACTTTGGGTTACATCTTCGAAATGTTGATGGAGCGGCGACCTCGCCCTGGAATGATGGGCCATGCTCCTCCACCCTTGTCACAGCGACTGCAGACGCAAACGGCCCTTCCCTGTCGATGCTTGCAGGATCCAGTACCGCAATTCTGGAATTTGCAAGACGAGATGCAGGCGCCTTGGGCCACTTTTTTCAAGATGGGGGTGTTCATTCTGGCACACGTGGACAAGTAGATTTCCCCACTGCTGGTCATCAAGATGGTGGCCAACACGAGAATGGTCAAGAAGATTCTATGCATGCTTGTATAACGGCAAGTCGGCAACTGTAACTATGGATACAAAAGCGTGACGTGGATTATTGCTTACAGTATATTGCGGCTTGCAACAATTGAAAACTTACCTCAGAATCTGGGCTTGAAATTTTTACAAAAGAGACCAGAACAAAATCAATAATAACTTGAATTTTGTATAATTTTTGTTGAAGTTGACTGTGAAAGTATTGTATAGGCTTACGAAATATTTCTTAATATTAATTCATGTATAGAGTGGGAACTCGTTAAGAAGAACTCGCTTAATACGAATTTCTGATATTACGACTCATTTCCTGTCCACGTCCTAGGGAATGAACGAATCGGGCTCATTTCTTTGTTTAAAACTAATTTCGAATTCGTATATTACGAATTTTCGGCAAAAAACGAATGCATTTTTGAGTTCCTGAGCGTTTGTGCATTACGTTTCGTTATATAGAACGAACTTTAGATTTATCAAAAGACAGTAGGGCCTATAAGTTATAAAAGGGAGTTTTCTGGTGGCTTTCCGATAAAAGTTGCAGGAACTTCTCATTCATAGACGTGGGGTGGGCTTTCATCCAAGCTTCGATGAAACTTCAGTTTTTATCGTTGAAATCGCGTTTTTATCTACTTCAGATATTACGAAGTAACGAACTTAAGTTTAAACAAACAAAGTTTGACGTTTCTCGAGATTCGTCTTAACAAGGTCCGAATGTGTATTAAAAATAATACATGTATGTAAATTAGTATAAATCCATTATTATTCATGTTATATTCGTATGTTGATGCAAATATTGTCACATGCATTTTTGCATTTCTATTTTTTAAAAGTGCCTTTGAATAAAAATAAACCATTTACAAAGCTATAGATTTCGTGTAGTAGTTAAAGGAAAATTTGATATTTGATTCTTTTTTTTTTTCGAAATTTAGATATCTATTTTTTGTATATCTATAATTTGTATCTATTATATTTAAATAATTTATATAGAAGGAACAACTTACCTTCTGAGCCATCAACCAACTGATGATTTTCTTTACCTGCAATATGCTTAAATATAACTTTATACAAATAACAGGATGAGCAAAATAAAATTTTTCGATTGCTTAATTCTTCCCGTGAATTTCCTGCGATTATTTTTGGCCAACTTCTTAGAAATTCTGAGGCAAGGAGCAGATGCAAATGGTTTGGCCTGATTGTTCCATCATTTTTGAAATTTTCGTAACAAAATAATCAAAATTTGCAATTGGGTTTTTTGATAAATGTAATGGAATTTCATGGTTATTCGTTTATTTGGTTACATATATTATAAGACTTTTGTATCTCGTAAACACCACACCTGGAATATAAATTGATTTCCTTTTCCCAAAATAGCATTTCCGGTTGTAGTTTATTATTCCATAATTGAAAAACAACAATAATTGGTGTATAAAAAGCATGCATTAATAGCCTGCGCTGCTTAGAAAGGCAATCAAACATACATTTTTATAATTGATTTTATTTAGGAAAACGGAATTATTAGGAATTTTTCTTAAAATTCTGATGATGACGACATTCGTTGAAATTCAGATGATGGCGTTATTTAATAATTTTATTTTTGCAGCATTTTCATTAATAACTATAGCTGTGCTCAGCCACGCGTTGCTGTGGCTTAGTCTAATTCCTCTATGATACCTCCTTGCCTCCCTCCCCCACCCCGTATCATCTCCTCCAAGTCCCTATTTCATCTTCATCCCCCCGGTATCATCCCTTCCAATTCCCTATTTCA
>JAQGBX010000757.1:0-30979 GCA_034698745.1 Megaphyllum sjaelandicum
CACAGTGGACAAAGTATTAGAAATGTGTTAAATAAATAGTTGTATACAAAAGCAATCAGACGTGGACGATTTCAACAATATCAAATAATTAGCTTACCCTAGATGAAGTAAGGTTAGGTCAAATGTTCAACATCTATAGTCAAACAGTCAAACAGAATCATCAAACATTTGGCTAATTTGAATAAATGTTAGCAACCTGATGCTGAAGAACGATTGAAATTTGCAAACACATTTTAGATGCAGTAAAACCTGTTTAGAGTGACCATAAAAAAATGGAAAATTAGTCACTGTACAAAGGTGGTCACTATACAAAGAATGCCTAAATTAAGTTAAAATAATACACAGGTACACTGTTCTTATACATGTGTATTATTCGCTACCGCCAGTAAATAAAGAGGGCGCTGTAATTAAGCTAATAATGGCGGCCTAAGTAGGGACGGCAAGGTGGCAGGTAGATCGCTAGCGCTATCCCCAATAAATAAAGAGGGCGCTGCTATTAAGCCCTAATGGTCGCCTAAGTAGGGACCACAAGGTGAAAGGTAGATTGCTGGCGTTTGCGAATAATAAATGTAGAAAAAAATCCGGAATCTGAAAAATACAGAATTATCATGAGAATTAGGTACAAAATAAAAAAAAATACTTTTTTAACATGTAAATGACATGTATATTCAGTATATTTATTTCCTTATTTGGCTATAACGCATTTGCACAATAACAATTTAACACATTTAAAACACATTTTGTTTTTTTAAGATCATGTTTTCCGTTATTTTTTCGATTTAAAAAACAATCTTTAATTTCTGTGAAATTTAACACAGCATATTTATTGATCTTGCTGCACATCCAATTCAATTCAACTTAGTAACCTACTTCAATTCAATTCAACTCAGTACCCCACAGTCAGCAATTAAATTTATTAATTTATTTACTACAAATTTATTTTAGGCAAATTTATTATCAGTAAAAAAATACTATTTGTAGGGGGTTGTAATCCATCTACCCAAATTATTTAGTAGTTACCACCATCCAGTCCTGCAATCATCTTAGTTGTCATTTCTTCTTCAAAATTACCACTTTCCTCATCAGCAATTTTCAAAGTAACATCTTCCTTTGTAAATGCTGAAGGAACTGGCTACTCCTAGAAACTAACACGTTTGAGGCAAACTACCAACATTCGGCAAGTGTGACAGAGATGCTTCACTCTTTAAATTGGGAATCATTGAGGATGAGACGAGAAAAATTATCTATGGGCTTGTTTACACGTTTCAAGCAACCTTCTAATTCACATCTTGTCTCCCATATCTTCATGCCTAACAATCACTGTAGAAGTAGGCATAATCATTCTAAACCTTTGACTGAGCTCCGAGCTAATACGGATGCTTACTATTGGTCTTTCTTTTTGAGGGCGATTAGACGTTGGAATAATCTTCCTGACGATATTTCAGATTCAACTCGAGTTCAGTTTAACAATGATTACTAAGTCGCAAATGATGTAGGAGCTTTCCCCTAAAAACAGGCTTGACCCCCTACCATATGGCATTCAATTGCTGACTGTAGGGTACTGAGTTGAATTGAATTGACTCTGTGAACGACCCGCACACCTTGCCGGAGCGCCATAACGTCACCTTGACGTCACCTGTCGACTGACCTGATTCAGCCTGGTATAAAGGTCAAGGCTGGCTAGGTAATTGACCTCTCTCTCTCAACGCTGCTACCAAGGACAAGGACGTTGCCCTTCGACCTCCTGCCCAGTCCTTTACTCACACATGCAGACCACTATTTCAGTTTGTAATAGTACTCATCAATCTCGTTTATTAAAATATATTTACCTATCAATAAAGTACTTAATTCTTCATCTTTTTGATTGGGAATCGGAATGCCCAAATTGGTGAGCCACATACGTTTTACATTTTATATAAAACCTGATAAGTGAAAATCTCCTTAATGAAAAAAAAACTGTTATGTGGCAATTATTTGCAAGCCCCATGTGCAGCTTTTGTTTGTAGTTTAGACCGGATGAGTGGTAATCATGCCTCACAGTCTATAATGAATATTTAGCAGCAGTCAGTATGGCGCATTTAGTTACAGCAGGATTGGGAAAATTCCCGCTTTTCAGTGTATGAAAATTTTTGTCAACATGTGAGCGCAGTACATATGTGCAAATGAATTGAAGAAAATCGGGCTTTCATTTTTACACTATAATAATCATTGTAAGTATGTTGGTCAGTATTATGTTGGTAAAAAACTTAATAAAAATGGTAATCAAGCTAAAGTGTGGGATATTTTTTGGTCTATACAATTTCTTAAGCCCCATCCACACCAGGAGCAATTGGCAATAAAAATGAGCAATGGGCAATGGGCAATAGCTCTAGGCCATTGCTCAAGCTGTCATTTTGAGAAATAATTTTGGTCTTTTGGCCATTTATTGCTACTCTTTCTATACCGTGGAGTGGCGGTACATCAAAGTTGAGCAAGTAGCAATTTTTCCTTACGTGACGCGCTTATCGTCTGCTAACCAAAATCTTGAATACGTGCACTTATCCAATTGCCATTTGAAAACATATAAACTGTAAGTAGTCTTCATAAAGAATTATGAATGTACAAAATTATGAACATAATAAAACGAGTGGAAGCCTGCTATAAACAAATACAGCTGCCACACATAGCTGTTTAATAACGTGTACATTAATTAACAGCTACGTGTGGAAGCTAGTTGGACGGTATCCAACTTGTGTGAATAGGAGATAGGCATTACATGTATTAAGTCAGAACCAAAAAAGATTTCTTACAGCTCTAAACATAGAAAAAAATATCGATATTATTGACACCCTGAAATCAAAAACAACAACAGGAAAAGAAGTACATTTTACAGTTTATCCTCTTCTATTTCTAGATCTTACTGTTGAATGTACTGTAAAAAATCGATTTTATGATCCTCTGTTATATGAACCCTCTGTTTTATGAACAAGGCTCCTGCTGAACACACCGTGCGTTTTTTGGCTGGCGCAGGCCTCAACCTTGGGAAAATTAATTTAATACATGTATGTACCGCCTCCTTCTGTAGAAAAAATTAACTCTAAGCATGGCACCATGAATACTCAGTCTCCCCCCCCATGACAAATAGGTTAAATTTGGAAAGCTGCCAATCCTTCCGCTTAGAGCTGAAGACGCACCTGAGTTGAGCTATTTCAACTAAAAAATAAGGGATTTGGCTTAAAAAAAAATATGGTTGAGCAGAAGAAGATTAATGATTTTTTTCAAACCTGCCCACCAAAAGTGATATAAATGAACATGTAATGTGATGAAATACTTAGAAAAATTAATTGACTTGTTTCCTATTTTCTTAAAATTAGTTTTTCATTGTTTTAAATGTCAACCTCGATTCTCTGAACTTTTCGGTTTTTGAAACACCTCTGGCACCAATTAGGTCAAAAACTTAAGTTTTTACTGTACATGTATTCGTAATAAAGTTTAGTTTATATGTTTTTGTATCAATAAATGCTCTTCTATGAGATTAAGCTACACTGTATTTGATTAATCTAGGCAGAAACTGATCTAATTTAGGCGCATCCCGCAAAAACCCGATAAGTGAAAAACGGATAAGTGCACACAATTTCGATGCCGATCAAGTAAATTATTACTTATCTGGGTTCGACTGTATAAACGTTGTACGCGATAGAATCTGTAATTATAATATCAATTTGTCTTACCTGGAGATTGATTGAAAAACTGAAATGAAATAATTTTAACTGTTAATTAAAATAAACATGTTTAAATTCGATAAAATTACATAAAAATGTACATGTGTTTACCTTTTGCTTATAAAAGCATTCATTTCTGGTAAATTCTCCCAATGGAAATTGAGCAATATCAACTGCAGGAGGATAGTTCCCAATTCCACAATTTTTGTTATAGTAACTACATAATTAAAACATTAAATTGAACAAAAGTTAATGTTACTTAATTGTGTTTAGAATGAAATAAGCATCAGCACTATAAATAATTTTATCCTTTAGACCATTTTTGAATTCACACCAGTGCAAAAGGCCTGGTCTGAAAAAGCATCGGTCTGAACTATGCAAACCGATGATGCATTTCTAACATTACATGTCTATACTATATAGGGTTTGCTACAATCAGTCCAGAGATGCTTGACAATGTCTGGCGAGAGGTCAAATACTGTTTAAACATTTTACAGGCAACAAAGGGTGCGCAAGTTGAGATTTATTGATTTAATAACATTTTCTTATCAGTCAGGTCATTTTGGGAGTATTTAATAAACATAATATTACTGAATGTGTATTCAGTTCAGTTTTTTATCCACATCATCTCTAAGACACCTAAGCAAAGTGTCTTAGAGGTTAGCATCCTCGTTTTGCATTCGGTAGACTTAGGTTCGATTCCCAGGTCGGCCATCCTCGATTGTGGTTTTTTATGGTTTCCCACAATTCCTCCAGGCAAATGCTGAGATACACCTGTAGTTCCTATATTAAAACGGCCATGACCATCTTCCTATCGTAATCACATCACACCCTCCTCATTTAAATCCCAAATACAGGAAAAGTAATTAAATTAAGAATTTGGGGTCAATCAAATTGTATAATGATCCCTTCTGCCACATGGTACTATGTACTGACTGCAGGGTAAAGAATTGAGATTAAAATTAAAATCTTATGGGTATTCCCGACTGCATACCAAAAAAACCTAGTATACTGTAGCGGTAAGGTCCACAATTCCTATTCTATGACTGACACCCCTAAAATCCTAGTTACACCCATAAAAGTTGTGTGGTTGGCCGAATCAAAATCGCTTATAACGGTTCAACGTCAGTTTCGTCAAATAAACAGACGTCCACCACCGCACGTCAGTTCGATAAAGGCTTGAATAAAATGGTTTCTGGAGACCAGAGCTGTTCACAAGGGAAAGAGTGCAGGGCATTGGATTGGTCGGGATGGGCCTATTCCATGGCGGCCGAGATCGCCGGACATAACCCTGTTGAATTTTTTGTGTTGTTATGTAAAGGACATTGTATACAGAACAGTGGTTCCAAACGTAGCAACTTTGAAGGCGCAAATTGTCGAAGCGACAAACAATAGGCAGAAAATGACCGTTTAAACATTTAACTCCATGCATCCTCTATCATCCTGTTAAATTTTTAAGCAGCATTTTTCTTACGTTTTTTCCTTCAAAGATATTTACAACCTCATCAAGGCTTATTTCCTTTTCGTAGTGAATGTGCATTAAAGCTAAGGCAGTTAATCTTTCCTTATCCATTGCGGCTCTGTTATATGTGGCTAATCTCCCAATTACACTAAAGCTTCTTTCGCATTTACAGCTATTGACGAGAAGCACACACAACAATTTTAATAATGTGTGAACATTAGGAAATAGCACCTCATCACACTTCTTCAGTGATTTTACGAATGATTTAAAGATATGTACATCATTTTTCGGGTCCTTTAAGCAGATCTATTGCAAAGCACAGGGCGTTGCTTCATGCTGAAATGTAGCAGGTGATGGCAAATCATCATTAAAATTATCTTGAATTTCTGAGAAATCAGTATCCTTTTCCCTTTTTATGGTTTTCCACAATGATCTATGGCACAAGCTTTAAAATAGACGAATGCATTAGTGCAGTCTCAGAAAATTGACTCTTTAACTAATAGATAAATTGATCAATAAAGGGGATTGCAAGAGATTTTTTAAAATAATCCTCTACATCAGTTGCAGGACTATTTTCCCTAAATACAGGACAACAACAATGCGGGGCATAATTGTACCATTAAATTGTACCGTTAAAGCTTGTACCATACACAATAATCTCCAAAGCTGTGACCATATAAACATATGATGCGTATAAGTGATTGTAGGCAATGTGCCTCAAAGCCCATCTTGTTTTGCACAAATCTACTAGTGCTTTTCTTTAATTTCCCAAGTAAGAGACAGCTCTTTCAACAAAACTTTGAAGCAACCCATTATGCTTCGGACTGTTTTGGTAAAAAGACAAACCGCTTTCATGTCATCCAAGCAAATGCTAATAATAGGGAGGGTGCCACTATAGGCAATCACCAAATTCAAGCAATGTGAATGACAGTAACCATAAACTGCTTTATTAGCATCATCTTTTTTTTTCTTTTTTTTACCCCAACTTTATCACTGCACATTTAAGCTGCTTCATCATAACTCTGACCTCTCAAACAATGTAACTGTAAACCCAGGTCTTGGAAAAAGGATTTTATATTACATGCTATGTGATAGCCTATATTATGTGTAAGGGAACAAAATCCAAGAAATTCCTTCCTTATGTTGTTTAAACTATGAACAAACCTAACACATTCAGACATTTGTTGTGTGTAATGGGATGTAACTACATCCACCATGATAGAGTACATATCAATTTCCTGAATTGCTTTGCAAAGTTTTGCTTGAATTATATCAAGCCCAATGAAAGTAATGATCTCTTTTTAAATTTGGGAGATAGATAAGTTAATTTTCTGCCTTTTGATTGAAAATATGTTCTACTAATTTACCCTCATGGTTAGCAAGTACTTTTAAAAAGCTGACAAAATTCCCAGGATTCTCATGATTATATTGATTTTGTAGCTCTCCTTCCCTTTTTTCTTACAATTATGAGGAAAAAGGGCAAGGGAAGCTTGCCACATAACAAGATACTCTTTGCAATGCATTTCACAAGGTGTCGGTTTTCTTTCACAATTTTAGTAGAAGCTGATAGTGCATTGCCTAATACACTATGAGTTGGGTTTTCAATGGTTTGCATAAATGCCTCAGCAGTAGAAACAGCATATCTGTGGTAACTTTTACCAGCATGAGGAATGACAATATTTTTGAGCTGACTCCATCGTATGAAAAGGGAATTCACCAAACAGCTTAATTTATCTTGATTACAGGCAAATAATGCACAATAAATACAGAAACCACCATCAAGCTTTCATATTAAGCACATCCATGTGAAAAACTTGACCATGATGTTGAAATGATGGCTAATCCCCAATTGTGCTTACAATGCGGTATTAAAATCAACCCTTTCATTTGCATATTTGAAAGGGTACAATTTGCCGGTTTCTTTAGGCTGCTACTGTGACATGCTAATTACGCTATTGTGCTTGGAGCTTGAAACAAATGCTTGCCCTTAGTGGCCCAAATTCTTTATGATCCATTACTCTACATAACTTCTCCTCAAGTGGTCGGTAAAACAATAAATAAAAAACCACAGACACGACCAGAATATTTGTTAAATTACAACAAACGACGTTTCGCCACCATGTGGCTTTCTTTAAGTTTACTTCTCCACGTGTTTTCTTGGTTACATCCTAGGTAGGCAAACTGGACACTGTAGAGCCATTTTTAGCCATTGTAGAGGATGGACAGCGTGTCCAGTTTGCCTAGCTAGGATGTAACCAAGAAAACACATGGAAAAAGTAAACTTGAAGAAAGCCACATGGTGGCGAAACGTTGTTTGTTGTAATTTAACAAATATTCTGGTCTTGTCTGTGGTTTTTTTATTTTATCCATTGATCTGCCCGACAATGATAAAGAGGTATGTGACCATCTTTGTTGGGGTTATCACACATTTCCCCTTAAAGAGACTGGGGGCATGAGGCCGCGGCCTTATCGGCCTAAAGGGTGATCCGCTCTTGCCTGACAAATTGGCAAGTTGCTGGAAATTTGCAGATTTCTTTTAAAATTTGTTCCGAAAATGTACACGTTTTTGGATTTGGGGGGAGTCATATGACTTAAATGACTCCCCCCTGGTTACACTCATGATTAGTCTGGTCCACACTGTGCTTTCTCTATGACAGACGCTATTTTGTATTCTACTATGACTGTAGCTCCTTTGGTGAATGTGATTGTAACAACGATACTACCAGTACAAACTTGTTCAGTTTTTTTACACACTGGTGAAAACTGCTTGATTCCATCTAAATTCATTGATTTTTAATAACTTTTCTTATCAGTCAGATCATTTTGGGGCACCCTATACACGTCCTTTTTAAATTACCCTTAGGCCACATACACTCCTCTTTTTTGGCCCTGAGCCAGCCACACACACACAAGACTTCAAAAAGCCCAATCCCCCTTATGCACAACATGAGAATAGCTCAGCAACGAAGGAACCCACACACAAACCCACAAAACCAAGATAAACGCATTTTCTTCTTTATACCCTGTGAGTTTTAAGTCTGGTACCATTTAATTACTTAGGATTGTGTTGGGGTCGCCACACACAGAATTGTGCAGTGAGGCTGTTAAACGGCGATAAACGGGCAAATGTCCTCTATTTTCTGTGTTTTTGTGTAGTAAACGCACACTCATCGACGGTCTTCAGCGGTCTTCAATGGTGTCCGACGGAGGAAAATTTTGCCTTACGAAGTCTCGGGGAGTTCTGCGGCGTGCAACGGTTCTGGTCCCCTCTGGCGTCAAAATAAATAGAAGTGCGATATTTGCACTTCTAAAACCCAATTAACCCACATTTTGTCAATTAAACTTTAGCACGCCTAATTAACTTTTTTCTCTGAGACACCTGCATACATGAAAGGTGCTCCCCATTTTTTTGCACCAGCGGGTTAAACTTCATAGTCATTGCGTTGCTATCTTCTAAACCGTAATAGTTAGAGTAAAATGTTAAATTATAAAGTTGTAGGTCATCGTTAAATAAGTTTAATCGTTGCATTAGCAAAATTCCACTATTCATTTTTACGTTCCAAAAACATTTTAGTTTCTTAGATGTTTTCTAACCTGCACAGCAGCTGTGCACAGCAAAAATGCTCGAACTAAATATTATTCGGGGACAGAACCAATTCACAGATTAAGCATTGAATCGTCTGTTTAAGCAGCGCCAATTTTGAAAAAAAATTAACAAGCCTAAAGTGGTAATTATGTTTTTACACACAAAATATCTACGCTATATTCGCTATCTTTATGTCGTTGTTTTGGAAGAACGCCAGGAACAAAGTATTTACACAAAATTTACTTTGCACGGGCTGTAGTTACCTATCCCTATCGTTCCTTGCGATTTGTAATTTAAATTCGTCGCCATTTCCTGCCAAGTTTGAAGAGAACCATTTTGTTTGAAGAGAACCGTTTTCCCACGGGGCTTAAAACTATCAAACCAGTTTCACTAACTGCCCCCCTTTCTCCCCCTCAGAAGGCTCTGGCCATACCGTAGATACGAATGTTTGACATTCCATAACTTACCAAAACATGATACAACTGGGCTTCTTCGCACATATTTCGGCACAAATCAGCTTCGATTTTACAGGTGTCACCCAATTAAAAGAAATACCCTTTGGGGTAATAGGCAGATTTGTACCTGCACGTACAAATTGCTGAACATCGCATAACACAGGCCAAAAATGCAACCAGTGCCAAAGAAGACACAGCTCAAGCCCATACCACACCAATGAGCTTCTATGAAACTAGGCAATTAGAACAGAATGAATGTGGATAATGTTGATACAACTCCATTGGCTAAATACACTTTTAAAAATTGTATTTGATCAAAATAATACTTTAAAATATTGAGTCTTTTTACTAGAGCAGAAATCTTCAAGAGTTAAATAGTTGTTAGCTGAAGTGTTAGTTTAAAAGCTTAGGATAACTTTTTAAGATTACGTGCTAAGAAAGTCAGAAAGAAAATTTCATGTTTTAAAAATTGACATATTACGTTGTTACTAAACTGATAGGGGAGAAAGGGGTAATAGGGCCACCCTATGAGATGATTGCATATAGCGTGTTAAATAGGAGCATTTTATGCTGATAAATACACAAAAAGCTTCTTTGATTATTATTATTAATATTATTATAACAATTAAAGCGAAAGCTATATTAGCTTGTTGCTGTGAAAAGCATTATACAGGGAACATGACTTCGTCCAGTCGATTCTTAAATAAATTGACACTGTCACAGTTCACAAACACACTGCCAGGTATGCGGTTCCAGGCATCGATCACACTATGGCTGAAGAAATACTTCCTCAGATCGAGGCGATCTTTTGGTTTGAGCAGAGCCAATTCATGGCCCTGAGTAACACCTGACCGAAGGTCAAAGAACTCGTGACAGTCTACATCCAGGTGCCCTTTTATTATTTTGAACGCCTCAATCAGCATGCCGCGGGTTCTCCGTGTTTCCAATGTTGTCAGCTTAAGGCGCTTTAGCCGCTCCTCGTATGAGAGATGACCCAGAGATGTCAACCGCCTGGTGGCCAGTCGCTGCACACTCTCCAGCCTCTGCTTGTCCCTCTGCAGCCAAGGATTCCAAGCCGTGCCAGCAAATTCCAAACTAGGGCGAACCAATGTGGTGTAAAGCTTCCTAAAGTTGGTTGGGTCGAGTTTGGGAAGGTTTCTTGCAAGAAAAGACACACAGCGCTTTCCCAATGTGGCAGCAGTGTTACACTGGGCAGAGACACCCAGATTGCAACTCACTGTCACACCCAAGTCCCTCTCCTCTCTCTCCTCCTCAATTAAAAGTAACTTTTGTAAAATGTTTTTCTAAAACCATTTTACCATTGCGAATTGATGATACCAGGGTTGCCTCAGAAATTTCATTTTTAAGTTCTCTAACTTTTCAATGATTTCCAAACAAATTTTCCTAATAAACAGTTGCAATGCCGAAATTGACGCCCCAATGTTATACACGATTCTGATGAAGCTATACGTGGTACAATTTTGACTATGTTCAAAATGTAGTAAATACAGTTTTCAAAATCAACATAAAAAAATGTTTAACATTGTTTTAAATGAATTTGAAAAAAGTCTGAAATTTCTTAAATTTAACATGAATTGTTTTTTTAAAATTTCACAAATTTAACATGATAAAGTGTTCAAAATTTAACATCAACAAATGACAAATTGTTTTACGGAACATTTTTAAAGTTGTTTTAGGAATAGATTAATAATTCTGAATTTTTGTGCTTTATTTAGACCATTTTAAATTACATGACTTCTCCAGGTTTTCCCTGACGTAATCATCGGTGTATTAGTCATGACAAAGGACTAATTTTGTGAGTCTTTGTCATGGCTCTTCCGATGTTGATTAGACTATATGCAGCGCAGACTAATTATTCGATAGTCATTAGTCGTATGGCTGTCTAACTTAGTACGCAACTTTTGGCCAGAGTCCGACCGAAGCAATGACACAAGCCATTACATTTATTCCAGGAAATCCTCTGATTTGCGACTGCTCGCTGAAATGGCTGCAAGATTGGTCAAACTATCGGAAAGTGGACACGATGGCTGAATGCGGTTTGGAGGAAATCTTCCTAGAGGACGTGGACTTGAGCTACTGCCCACCAGCGAGAAAGCCAATGGAGAATAGCACCACCGATCAAGCAACAAGAGATCAGATGGATAATGGCTACACCAGACATGCTTCCAGAAATTTAGCAACAGACATAACAGTCTTTACGTCGGTTCTTGCGCTTGGGATAAAGTATTCTGAAGTTTTTTGACGCATTGTAAGACTGAATAAAAATAAAAAAAAACTATTGTTACAAACAAAAAAATGTTTAATTTTTCGAATCTAAATGCATCTAATTTGCACATTACAGTGTTCCTCAAACGGTTTAGATCACAATAGACGGTCGAAAATATCTAAATTTTATAAATGCAATATTATAAAATTAAAATTCAATAATATTTCAAAATTATCAGAAACAGAGCGGACGTCCGAGCATTACCGCAGACGGACTATTTATCTCAAAATTTGTATTATCGGAAACTGTACAAAATTTTGCAAATATGTCTTCGCAACTTGTTTTGTACTATTTCATGGTTCCTCTAAAAATTTCATTTTCAACTTTCCTGACTTTTCCAGGTTTCACAAAAAATTTCCCTGACCAATGACAACGTGAAAAATTCACATTCGAAAATATATTTATTTTAATTTAGAAGGACAATTTTGAAAATTAAATTAGAATTTTTTTAAACGTGGAAAACGTAGAAAATTTGGCAATTTTTGCCTTTGGAAAAAATATGGAAAATTTGTGCTCAGAAAACCTAGAGAATTTCGAAAATTTGTACACGTAAAACGTGGAAAATTTTGAAAATCTGTATTCGGAGAGGTGAAAAATTTTTCAAATCTGTACTCGGAAACGTGGTGTATTTTGCAAATTGGACTCGGAAACGTGGACAATTTTGCTAATTTGTACTCGGAAAACGTAGGCAATTTTGCTACTTTGTACTATTATAAAACGTGGAAAATTCTGCAAATTTGTACTAGGAAACGTGAATAACTTTGCAAAATTGTACTCAGAAAACGCAAAAACTTAATAAATACTCCAAACATATGGAAAATTTTCGCAAATTTCCATTGGAAAAATGGGCTCTGAGCTAACCTTGCAGAAGTATTAATTTCAGTGAGCTTTTTCCAAATAAACCATTCTTCTCTGACTTTTCAGGTCATTTTCAAGTTTCCTTACTTTTCTAGGTTTTCCATGTCTGGGAGAACCCTGTATTTTGAAAATTAATCCTCGAATATAGTCAAAAATTTAACAAATCTAGACTATAAAACCTTGCCAATTTGTATTTCAAAAAGTTTGAAAATTTGCAATCCGAAACATAGAATATTTAGAAACTTTTGTATAAATAGCTTAAAAAAGTTTTAAAAAGAAAAATATAAAAGGTTTTTTTTTTAAATTTGCATACACGTAAAAATGTTAAAAAGTTAGTTAACAATTTCACAGGAAAAAATTATAAAAGTAACGAAAAGGAAAAAGTTGAAAAGCTTAAATACTGGCCCAGAAAATGTTTAAAAATCGCAACAAATAAGCGATTTTTCAAAATTTTGAACACCTTTATCGACAATATTAGCAAATTTCTTGACATTATAAGCGTTAAATTTTGCCACACTTTTATTATTGTTTATCATCGTTGAATTTTGTAGAAATTTCCGACATTCTTCGACAAACTTGCAGAATTTCCTAAATATTCTTCGATAAAGTATTAAAGTATTTGCCAAAATTTCCACATTGATTATACTAAAATAAATATAATAATATATTACCATTTAGCATTGATATGCAAGATCAATTAAAAATTTAAATTATAATTAGGAAACTTTTCTAAATATATACAAAAAAATACAAGAAACATTTTAAAAATTCAATTAATGGAAAATTTGGCAAAATTGAATATGGAAACCTTAAAAATTTTGAGAACTCGAATATTGAATATCAAAAAATTGATCGATGAGCATGCACAAAAGTTAACTTTAAAAACGTTAAACGTTATGCCAAATTCATCAATGACGGGTTAACCATTGAACTTGCATATTCCAGGTTTTTAAACAAAATTCTCTGACCATAGCCTATGTGAAAAATTGACATATTTTGCAAAGTTGACATTAAAAAATAATCTTTTTTTCTCCGGAAATGTGTAAACTGTGCTCGCAAAAAATGGAAAATTTTGCCATTTTGCCCTCTGAAAACCTGGAGAGTTTTCAAAAAATTCTTACACGGTAAAAGATTGACAATTTTGCAAATTCGTTATTTGGAAAACGTGGAAAACTTTGTCCATATTTTCCGTTTAAAAATATGCAATTTTGCAAATTTATACTCGTTTAACATGGAAACATTTGCAAGTTTGTATTCAGAAAACGTGAAAAATTTTGTAAATTTATGCTCAGTAAACGTAGAAAATTGTGCAAATGGAAAACGTAGACAATATTGCAAATTTCTACTCCAAAAATCTGAAAAATTTGGCACATTTCTACTCGAAAAATGGGCCCTAAGCTAACTACACAGCTATGTTGAATTTTTTACTTTTTTTAACAATAAACAATTCTTTCCTGACTTTTCCAGGTCATTTTCAAGTTTCCTTACTTTTCCAGGTTTTCCAGGTCTGTGGGAACCCAGTATACAAACCACAACAATTACGAGCTCAAAGCATAAGTTTACATTACAATCATCCAACTCCTTTACTCGGTCATTCTGGACGCCTGCAAGATTAATATCCAAATCTGCAGAATGTGTGCAGATGTCTTTATAGTTGATGCACCATTTCTCTCCCGCAAAATCAATGACCGCCCACGAGCAATACATCTGAAATACCTAAGTTTCATCCGCATCGGTTCTTGAGGTCTTAAAACCTTTACGATGTTGGCCATGACATTCAATGTCCGAAACCTTAAAATCGCAAGAATCACGGTCCGATCAGTGTTCGGAAGAAGCAGATGTTGGCTCTCTTTCGCAGTTACAATTCCAAAAAATCCACGCTGGATCCGAAGCATCCAACTACTCGTCTGGAGGCCTGCCAAATCAATGACCGCCCACGAGCCATACATCTGAAATACCTCAGTTTCATTCGCATCGGTTCTTAAGGTCTTAAGACCTGAAGATGTTTGCCATGACATTTAATGTCCGAAACCTTTGAATCGCAAGAATCTGTCCGATCCAAGTTCGGAAGAAGCAGATGTTGGTCCTTGCGGAGTTGTTGGTAATCTTTCACAGTCACCATTCCAGGAAAGCCATCGCAACAGCTGCTCATTTATCTCCGTCGATCAGTTCCCTTACTTTTCCCAGAGCACTGACCTAAATTATCCGAAACTCTTGCACTCGAACTCAAGCTATACCTTGACAATCTTCCAGGAACACATATGCAAGTTTCCCCGTGTCCTTCGTAAACCTCGCCAACAGAACAGCTCCATGTAACGACGGTAAATAAAATGATAGAGTAAGTTTGTCCTACCTTTCAATCGGTTACTCAGATGTCCATCGTCCTCTAGAGAAGTGAATCCTTCATCATCGCCCTGAAATCCCGTCCATGTCCAGTTCTCGCAGAGTAGCCGAAACCCTGTAGCGCGGATGATACGAACTCATTTCCAATGGCCTGTCCTATAGGGTATGCAAACAAATAATGTTAATTTCATCGCTTAAGACCAATCACGAATACGGATATTACGAATTTTGGGCAAATCAAGTGAATTTTCGACTTGCTGAGCTTTCGCGTCACGTTACGCTTAAAACGACACGTCTCGGTTTAAGTTTACTAAAATTTGCATAAGTTAATAAAACTATATCAAAACTGATTTGCGAATGAGGTCATATTTAGGTCTATTTAGGTCAAAAGCTGGAGTCAAGTATGGATTAATTAAGAAATTTTAAAAAAAAAATGTAAAAATAATTTAAAATTTAAATTTCACAAATGGAACGATGAACTCCACGAATTTGAAGTTAGCCATTCCACGAAAAAATTTAATGTCAAATGAAAGCAAAAATTCTTCGAAATAATAGTTTTTAGTTTTTTAAATAAATTCAGAAATGTATAAAGAATTTTACAGAAATATTATAAATAGTTGTTTTTATTATTATTGTTAGTAAAAATATTAACAACGTCTCCTCAAAAGCAGTTGAAAATTTGTACTTGAAAATTTTGTAAATTTGTAAACTCTCGAAAAATTATCCCCATAAAACGTTTTTAATTTTGCAAATTTGTTTACGGAAATCTCGCAAATTTTATTACAAGTTTTAAAATATGTTTGAAGTTCAAAGTTTGCAAAACCTGTGAATTTCGCCTTTGAAATTGTTGAAAATTTCGAAAATGAGTAGTGCATAACTTTATAAAATGTATACGTCCCTTACTTACTTTGCAGCTTTTTAAGGTCTAATGAAACACTGAAAAATTAGTAATGAGCAATGTAACTAATTAGTAATAATGAGTTAATTAATTAGCCTTACCTTAAATTTCATTCCCAAGTATTTATTTTGAGAAAAAGGCCGCCCAAATCACGTCCTATATCGAGGGAACATGATTAATAATTCTAAAATAAATAAAAAAAAATTAACATAAACGTAATTAATTTAATTAACTTATCTTAGGCTCCATGCACAACACTTAAAATCGGTGGCTTAAAAGATCAGCTGTTTTTTAAATTTTCCCAAAATGCACCGAGTGAAGTCCGTGTGATCAGACCCTCTACTCAAAACGTTCCTTTTTAGTTGAAATTCCTAAAAAAAATGCAGTATTTAAATGTTTTTTATTGAATTAAATTAAACATTTTTAGGAATATATAGGTACGTTTATGTTTAATTATTGCAAATTGGACTTACCCGAGGGTAAAGTTTAAATCCGGATGATAATCGATGCAGCGACAAAACACCGCAGAAAATCCCAGTTTCTTGTACTGCCAAATTCCGAAAAATATCGAGAAAGCAAATCAATTATTAAATAATGAGATTCAAATTTCTGACGTTTGCAAGTTTTAACTATGTTTTTGGGTTATTTCTAATTATACGTTTGAAAACATGAACTTACCAGAACCTATGTTTTTAGAGCAGACGATTGACTAGAAATTGGCGACACTGTTCCAGAAAATTGCTAGTTAAAAACCAGTTTTATTTGTAAAAACGCATTTTTCAATAACTAGATTTCGCAGAATTTATTTAAACATTTTAAATTAACTAAAAAAAATTCACATATACTCACTAACTCGCTAAACATTTTATTTGTGACTCAAACATCTTAAAAATCTTTTAATTTAGTATAATTATAATAACAATAATAAAAATAAACTTTTAATTCACGTCTTTAAAGACAGTAAATAAAAATAAAAATTAATAGAATTAAAAACCCACAAATAAAAAAAGAGAAATCTCAATCAATTACGTCACATTGAACATCCAATAAATAATTTTTCAATCTTTAACGAATGTTTCATGGGAATATATTTCGGACTATTCAAACCGATTCTGGCATCACTGTTGATGATTCACTTATTTCTATAGAGTAGGGTTCTCTATCGAGCCATTTTTGCTTCCGAGGCCTAAATTAGTGGGAAATAAAAAAAATAAAACATTATTACAGGTTTTTAAAAATCTTAAAAATCGACAAATCGTCATGATTTTAAAACGAAATATTTATTATACATTTATACAAATTAAATTCGAACTTTTGAAAATTTTCGAGAATTGTACATATTCGCAGTCAAAAAATCGTTTAAAGTTTTGCGAATTTGTATTAGGAAAAAGGTTGTTAATTTTGAAAATTTATAGTTTAAAAGAGTTCAGAATTTTGTGCATTTGTCCATCAGAATCTGTTTTTGGAAAACTTGCAAATTTTTGATCGAAAAACGTGAATAATTTTTAAAATTTATATTCGAAAACTGTCGAAAATTTTTCAAATATATCCTCCGAAACTGATCGAAATTTTAAAAATTTGTCCTCTAAAATTGTTTAAAACATTTTTTTTCAATTTCTCTCTGTAAACTGTAGAAGATTTCAAAATTTGTCCTCGAAAAAAAATGATGATTTTACACATGTGTCGTCCAAAACTACCGTGATTTGTACATTGCAATATTTCGCAAACATTTTGCTTCATCAGACTGCTGAAATAAGAAAAATTGTTTAACGGTAGAACAAAAATTTTCAAAACAATCCACGGACTGCTATTAGGTAGAAATGCAAAACCTTCATTTTTTTTCAAAAAATGTATAGCCAACTTTAAATTATAGCATTTTTTCATGAAACTGATCGAGATAAAATGTTTTAAATCTGACAGGAAGTCAGGAGATAGTATTAAAAATTTATGTCGGAAAACGTCGAAAATATTTTAAATTATACTTATTAAAAAAGTAACCTTTTTTGACAAACTTAGCCACTGAAAACCTTGATTTTCTCTCAATTTTGCTGTCGGAAAAGAAAGGATATTTTTTTTATTAATTTGCACTAGGGAAATCTTCTTGAAAACGTACCAAGTTTGAAATAGGAAACTCTTGAACGATACATTTTCAAGTTTCCTCCCTCAGGGTTCCCCTAAACCCTGGATAAGGTTTTATGAACAATTAGTATTCTCATAAACATTGGTTTTTAATTACTAGGAAACAGGACGTGACAAGCACGTGATTTTAAACGCCTCGATAATACACCAATTAAGTAACTGGGTTGTTGAAAGTGACCTTCACTCACTTGTGGTATAAAGGACTACGGACTTGCGTCATCTACTTGGTTAGTGATCTTCATATCGAGTCAGTTCTTCAGTCAGAATCAAGAAGGGACTCTGTAACTAAAACCAAACAGCTGCAAAATCACTCGGACTTATTTCGTAAAATTGAAAGACAACTTCATTCGTTGGAAGGATTCAGCGAACCCAAGTTACGCAACAACGGTTTCTCGAAGCGAGCCCACTACCAGCGAACAGAGTTGCTCATCCGTCGCCATGGCCGTCTTCGGGAATGTCATTTTACCGTTCTTGGGGTTTCTCCTAACGGTTGAGTGTTTCGGAATGGATATTACGACACGAGGCTTCGACTTCACTTCCGGCAACGTCTGCTTCGCAGCTTCTGTTATAACGAGTAATGTAGCAGTAGCACGGTATTGTGCGGCTACATCGACACAGAAGAGAAAGTCTGATGCGCCCGGCAGAATCCACGAGAGCTTCGGGCCAATGTGAGCTTCACTCCTCTGGATTTTAAGGAAAGTGAGTTAGAATTGATCCTGGACGATTTCCTGGAAAGCCATCCTCTGACTTTCCTTTCTTTCTATGACTGCTGCATCACACAAAGCGCATTCGGCGAGAGTGCGAGGGCCTCGAGTACCTGGATCTGGCGCTTAACAAGATCGGGGAAGTATCTCCGAAGGCCTTTCCCGGTCTTAGCAATAAAGGAGCTGGAATTGAGTGCGAACAACATCGGCGCCTTTGATGGACTGGAAGGACAGTGGCTGAAGACACTGTTCCTCTATGCCTTGCAGGTTGCTCAAGTTCTGGAAGGCGTTTTTTTGAAGGTATCTTACCGAAAAAACGCCTTCCAGAACTTGAGCAACCTGCGAGACATGTACCTGGCAGGCATTAAATTAACCACTCTGAAAGAAGGGACCTTGGAATCTATGGCGCATCGAATTGCTCTGTAGGGGAGCGAGGGGTAATGGGGCCATGCCTGTTTTAGAAAATACCGCTTGAACTTGGATTAATTTGATAGTGGTGTTCATTAGTGGTCTACATGGACATGTTAATCACATGACAATTAGATTCAAACAGGGATAAGGAAGGAGTTAGTAGCATTTTTTTTTGTTTTTGTCACTTTTCTTCTAACCAAAAAGGATTCAATTTATGGTAAGTAACGATGCGTTTTAATAAGTTTGTGTATCATTTTTATATTACCAGTACAGGGTATGGTCTGGACTACTACATCACTTAACGAAATTCAATTATTTCGAATAATTGGGGAGAAATAATTATTTTCTTGATGCGTTCAATTTGGGGTAATCAGGCCTATAGCCTAATAACCATTATAGAAAAAAAATTGCAGTTTTTCTGAAATTTTTTGTTTACTTGTAAAATATGCTGTAGCCTACATTGTGTTTAGGTAAAATACAAATTAAACATGAATATATTTCTACTTTTCGCTAAAGATGAGGCGAATATATAACCGAAAAACCAAAAAATCATCTTGGAGCAAAGAAATTTTTCAAAGTTTCATTAATGCCGTTGGTTATAATTGTTTTCATGGTTTTGTAAAATATTTGAAAATAAAATAGCCGTTTTAAACTGTAAAATTTACGAGTTACTCTTCTTGGATAATAAGACCAAGTGGGCGGCCTAATTGCCCTAAAGCTATGGGTAATGGGGCCAAGACAAAGGTTTTGCAAAAAACATTATTCCTCTGTAAATACACGAAAATTGTAGGGGTTTTGTGATCTAACTGAAAGACCATTAACTAAAGAAGCTTTCTGTGTATTTATCAGCACGAAAATGCTCCTATTTAACACGCTAGATGCAATTATCCTTTGGGTGGCCTCATTACCCCTGTCTTCCCTATAAGTATTGCAGCCCGATGAAAACAGGGATGATTAAGAAATTTTATTTTTAACTTCTCTGACTTTTCCAGGGTAACCTGGGTTTCAAAAGAAATTTCCTTAAATAGTGACAATGTTAAATTTGACGTGCCAATTATCCACGATTCTGAAAGAGCTACGCGTTACAATATTCACTATAATTTGCAAAATGTATTAAATACAATTTTGTAAAACAGAATGAAAAAAATGTTTAAAAATTTGTTCCAATTAACATGACAAAATTTCGAAAATTAAACAAATTTAATGCTAAAAGATGTCCCAAAATTTTCACGAAATTAGCATTATAAAATATTTTGAAAATTGTACAAAAGTGTAAACAATTCTGCATTTTTGTACGTTTAAGTTCTTTGACTTTTTCCTAAATAGATCAATTTTCCATGCCTTTTTAGACCATTTTAAGTTTACTGATTTCTCCCGGTTTACCCGATCGACCAGTGTATGACGACTGACGACTAATGACTGACAGTGACAGGACGACTAATTTGGAGAGTCTTTGTCATGGCTCTTCCGATTGTTGATTTGACAATTTTTTAGCATAAACTAATAATTCGATGGTCAGTAGGGATCATCCATAAACACGTCCTGTATTTTCCAGTGGTTTTAGACCGCCGTCCCTTCCCCCGGTCCTTCCTTGTTCTGTTCATGTAACCCCCTCCCATGTCCACTCTAATTTTAAAAAAGCTTGTTGATCACATAAGCAAATTTTTATGTTCTTTATCAATTTCTATACTGAAAATATTACCATTAGTGAACCACAAACCTACCGAATATTATAACTGTAAGTAAAACAGGCAAAACAACATTAACTTAGATAAATTTTTCAAATCCAAATTAGGCGAAGTTTCCAAGTTTGATTTTAACCAATCATCCATTCTTTTAATTGTTAACATGGTTGCTTTCTAGCTTTAATTAATACTTGCAATTGTCACCTCAATGATTTCCTCGCGATCAAGAGAATGTTGAGTTAATGATTATTTAAGGGATTTGTGCATATGGTTAATGACTGCTACTTTTGATGCATAATAAATATCTAGAATGTATATTTATCTAAAATATTACTGAGACAATAAATTACCTGTACCAATTGTGACGAGACTTTTTACCATTGCCCTCCCACCACAGCATGAAATCAGCTGATGGCGACAAGAAGAAGGAAGTAGAAGAGAGGAGATGAAGAGAAGGTACAGGAAAAAAGGGTGTTGGTGGGCGAGCAAGAAGCAAAATAGATGGAGGCACAGAGGAGCGAGTGAGAAGAAGCAGAGAGAAGGTAAAGAAAGAGAGAAGAAGACAGAAGCTGAAAGGTGAAAAGGTGAGAAGAAAGGGGTCGAGGGGAAGGATAAAGAGAAAGTGTCGGAAAGAAGGGTGGAGTGAGGAAAATGTGCCAAAATGAAAACGGGTAGAAAGAGTGCCCAGAGAGAAAGAAAGTGCCAAAGAGTGAAAAAGTGAGAGAGGGAAAAGGGTGTCAAAGGAAGAAATGAAAAGAAAAGTGCTACAGAAGAGAAGAGACGAGTAAAAGGAAGGAAGTAGAAGAGAGATGATGAAGAGAGCCAAGAAGCGAGGAGAAAGTTCAAAAAGCCGACTAAGTTCAAAGAGGAGAAAAAGAAAGAAAACCAAAGAAGTTTGGGGGAAGTTGGACAGTTGAGTTCCAGAACGCCGGGCAGTGAGGATCATCTGGAAGAACTTTTAGTGTTTGAGTAGAAAATTTTAACACTTACCTCAGGACTGCCAGCCACCTTGTGTTCCGTGCCAACCAGATCGCGGGAATGGATTGCTATAAAGAAGGAAAAGGGAAGTCTTATTTGTTTCATGATTTCTGTTTTATCCAGGTCTAAAGAAGGTTGTCAAGTTTATCCAAATTAAATTACTCTCGGCATTCTTTAAAATTATGCTTTCTTGACCTAAACAACTTCATTTAAACTTCAACCTTTCGGAGCAAAATTTCCCTCTAAAAATCTATTTTCCAAAACATCTTGTTTTCTAAATCTTTATAGTCCCTTCCCATTTTGAAGCTTTCACCGGTGATCTGGCAATGTCAAATTTTATTGCATGTTTTTTTTCGTATTACCCGTTAGGGATTTACTATATTTCATATATATTTTTATTATTCGCATTTTACCTCGCTCCTCAAGAAAGGGAGGAAGTTTTCTTATAAGTGCAATTTGTTCTTGTTAGTCCCAATTGCTCGGTCCGTTCATAGTGCTCTTTCCCGGGAGTGTGAGAAGGGTTTTGTAATCGTACTATTTTTGGGAATTGTCTTGGGTTCCAAACCCGAATCTTGTTCAGAAGTATTATTTTGTTGAAGGAACCAAGAACGGAAAAAGTTTATCGTGAGAAAAGAAAAAGTCTATCTTGGCCGTTATTGTTTTAAAGAGTTAAGGGTGATCTATATTTTGTTATGAGATTCTGATCTGGGAAAATTTATTTGTTTATTGGGGGTGCTCTTTCGGACGAAAGGCGCCCTTTTGGACAGACGTCCATCCCTCCCTCACAACTCTTACTGCCAGATTTTTATATAATAGTTATTGTGAAGCTTGCAATTTTAATAAATCTTTTATCGTGATATTTTGTGGAAGCTGCATATTATTTGAGTGGATGCCTGGTCATTAAAGAGTGAGGCTTCAGGATGTCGATTTTTTAAAATAATCGTACCCCAGAATTGCACAATCTTTCTCCCCAGATTTTACCTCTAAATTTGAGTGATTCTTGTCTTATCGCATTCCGTCCAAAGGCGTTTTGTACCTTTTTATTGATACCTCAATTGCCGTTCGTGAGGCTACTACTGTGTTAATGCTGCATTTAGGAAAGAAGCGCCTGCATTTTTGTGCTCCTGAGAACCTTCGCTCTCCGGGGATTTCTTATGCATAATCAGTCTTTTGGGGACAGTGTGTAACAAGACTTTTCTGCAGCGGGCTGCAGCGGAGAAGGCACAGATGGCCAAAGGAGAAGAGAGGATAGAGGCAGAGAGAGAGGGATGAAACGAATAAGGGTCACAAGGGGAAAGGTAGTGAGGAAGCAGCGAGGAGGAAGGTAGAAGGAGAGGGACTGAGCGGGTAGAAAGTGCGCCCCTGAATGAAATGTGCCAAACCAGAGGGAAGGAAGAAGAAGAGAGACAAAAAAGGACCGATAAAGTTCCACAAAGGTAGAAGAAAGGGACATGAAGAAGAGAAGAAGAGAGCGAAGAAGAAAATAGCATGTAGAAGAGAAAAGAAGATAGAGGTGAATAGAGTAAGAAAAGAAAATGGAGAAGAGAAGAAAGTATACAAGAAAGGATGGAAGAGAAGAGAAAGCAGAGAAAAGAGAAAATAGAGAGAAGGAAGATAGACAAAACCAGAGAGTTTCTGGTTTTGAGAGAGACAGAGTGCCAAATTTTTGTGGAGGAGAGTTCATTTCCAGACCAGCTGAAAGTTACCTTTAGGGATTGTGTAAGAAAATTCTCTCTGGAGAATCTGCTATGAAAATGTGCACGTTTTCAATACTCACCGTGGGGTTGTCTTCCTTGGAGTCCAGACGGCTTGGATGGGAGTCTGGAAGAGAGGAAACCAAACAGGAAAGGTTGTAAACTTTCGTATTGTATCAGTTTGTTAGTATCATACATTAATTCTTGGAGTACACTTGCTGGGGTTATGGGTCTAAAATTCAAAAAGGGGGTAATTTCAGAAAAAAGAGCCTTGTGGCGGGGGTCTCTAAAAATTTGATATTCCGGAATTGTCAGTAGTTCTCGAAATTGTTCTCTTCCAAAGACATTCCTGTGCTCCGCCCAACTGTTCGAGCCAAGTGGAAGGCATACTCACAAATTTGCCAGTTATGTGTCTATTTTAATGTTTTTATATTTTAAGTAGAGTTAGGCGCTCTTATTTTGATCCCTCGTTTTTATAGGGAATTTACCTGGGCTATAAGCTTTATCACGTGTTCACCCCGAGTACCACGTTTATGAGAAAGGGGATTTTAAACTTTATATGGAAGTGGGGAATCGCATTACGTTTTCTATTTTGGGGCCTTGGCAATTCTTGGGAGTGAATCCCTGACGTCCTCTTGGAGGAGAGACGTCACTCGTGGACGGACGTCCACCCGTTGAGTGTTTATCAGGTCGTTAAAGTGGGTTTGTTCCTGCCCCGTGACAATCTATTTTATAGCATTTATAACTTTTATGAATCGTTTTACCATTTGAGATATCTTTATGTCATATTTTTGCGAGTGAATGTTTTGCGAACCGTGTTGGGGGGGGGGGGGGAGATCGTTGAGAGGAAAGGCCAAAATCCACTGAAAATTCTGGGGAGGGTAAAATCCTAAAGTGCATCTAGTCTAAATTCTGATCCTGGCAGGGGAAGGTGGTGGCTATTTCACGTAGAAGGACAGTAGCATCACACCTTTCTCAACATTCCGTCCAAAAGTGCTTCCTGGAAGGTGATGTTGTTACCTCTATCTCAGCTTTTGATACCTCGCGTTTTCATGATATTGCTTATATTTATAGGAGAGAAGTGCCTTTGCATGCATCATTCCTAAAATCCCTCTTTGCTCTCCCGAGGAATTGTTTGCCTCATCAGAAGCTGGGTTGTCCTTATTGGAAAGCCACTCCAAAGCCTTATCTCGTGCATTTGGGAGTATTGTCGAAGATATTTGTATCAGGGATTCAGGAAAATCCTTACACCAAAGAGAATTTCGCCTTCCTCTGATCCCACCTGTTACCTCATCATGGCCAAATGGTCCGCCACTCGAGTGTTCCTGTAATCCATGCATAATTAGTAGCGTTTATTATACTCTTTTTAACTGGATGAACGTCACAGACTGCAGTTGAGTCTGTGGGCCACACCAAACTTTGTTTTATACCCATCCCAATTTTTCCAAGGCATCATCCAAATGTTTTATGCAGCTGTTTGTATGCCGTATTGAACAATTTCCAATTTATTATAAAACGTTTTACTTGAATTCGACCTCTTGATTTGACCACTCATTTAATAATCCAAGTACATGGAGTTCGATCAACCTTTGATTGAAATCACTGAGAGCTCTGTCCCCATCTTCACTGTCAACACTCTGACAGCAGAAACCACCACCCAATATGCCATCAACTTGGGGATTGATTCAACTTTCTTGCACTTCGTCTACGTGTTCGCAGACGATGTGATCTGGGTCTTCGTTCCACTAAATTCTGTCACGGACAACTTATTGTGGCAAATCATAGAAGGTAGGTCTTAGCAGAAAGGATAAAAGACCCAGGTAAGACTTACTTCAAGTGTGCTAATAGAATGTCCAGTGAGATTTCGGAATGAAAATCTTTCGAGTGAATCATACCTTTTTTCAGAGATTCTTGTTTACATTCCACGAACTTTCTACAATTATTAGTTTCAAAATTCTAGTCCAGTTCTTTGGATAAAAAATTATTGTTTTCTGAACTTATGGGACTTTGGCGTCTAAATTCGTATTGGTAAGAAACCCGTGAATTGTAAGTCATTTGATGGTGCAATACCCAGCTATTGTATCATGATATTAAACCGATGTCCTGAATATGTTATTACCACCTTCAGTGATTTATACAGAATGCAGTGGATTCTGTTGGCCATCCTTGAATTTTTATTTTGTTCCTCTTCTCATTTTCTGTGGCCATCACTGACACTTTACAATTTTGATATATCTTGTGTTTCTAAATTTTTATATAAAGTTTACAAGTTCAAATAAGAAAACCACTCGTCAACATCTCTTCCATCACCCCAAATGGACCTAAACCAACCCTTGATAGAAATAACAGATAATTCAGTACCCATTTTTATTGTAAATACCCTTACTCTTGAAGTTTCCATCCATTTTGCCATCAACTCAGGTATCAATGCGAATTTTTTACACTTCGTCTATGTCTTCGTGGACGACGTTGTCTGGGTTTGCGTGCCGTTAAATTCGGTCACCGAAAATTTACAGTTCTAAATCAACACAGGTAGGTCTTAAAAGAAACAAAAAAACCCAGGTAAGGCTCACTGTACAATGCCCTAACCATAGCAGGTCCTTAGCAGGACAATGGAGGCCTCGAATACAACACCCTTGATACCAAAGGTACGACAAACTTAACCCTCGACTACCTTTACCATCGCCAACCCTGACCCTCGACGATCACGGCCCTCTACAAACTTGGCTATCGACTTCTAGTTAAGAGAAAACTATTTCGGACACACCTTACATTTGTTATCGGCTGTAATTCAGGATTGCTAGCCATCAGCAGAGAACTATTTACAGTACCGTCCAAAGATCGATGTAATCTGCAGTATTTTGTGTGTAGACATTCTTTATTTTGATCGATCATTTGGATTCTAATGTACATGTACTAAATATGCATTCTTAGTATAGAATAAGCACGCAATATAATAAACATTACACAATATTGGTAGAACAACTTTGCTGAAAATCTTAGATGACGTTAGATTTTTTTGGATGAGATAATAAAAATAAAAAATATAATGGTAATGGTGTTGAAAAAGTTGCGCATCTCAGCGACGATTTGATTCATCTCAGTGATTTTCTACTATCGGCAAAGTAACCAAATTATCGGATTTTGAGCGAACAATAGGGGAATTTGGATCCACAAAGATAATTTCAATTTTTTTTAACCAAACGCATCAGATTAAGTTTTTTTCACATCAGAGTGTCGTAAGTTTCAATACCAAAATTATATGACAATACGTTGATTTTTTTGAAAAGAACTATCGAGGTACATGTGTTGTTTGGAGCCTACTTAGATTTAGGGACGTGTTCACTGCACAATTGTAGGGGTAATAACTAACGTTTATTTACAATGCATTATGGGTATTTTACAGACTGCAGAGCGCCCTCTATATAACAAGCGCTATGGCGCTATAGCTAACAGCACATCTCCCCTTTTTTAGGATAAAGAAACATTAGAAACAATTGAAATAAAAGCTCTTAACAATTCTCAATTAATCTGTTGGGTCTTTTGATTCTTCTTTCACTCCTCGTCTGGATCGGATTGGGTGTTGTGGGTGCTTGCATCTGGACATCGTCTGCCGCTTGAGTTTGCGTCTGCACACTTTCATCTGGTACTGGCTGGTCTGGTCGCTATTCTGCCACCGTAGCTGGTAGTCCCTCGTTCTGGCCCTCATCGTTGTCGATTGGAATCTGGAGGTACTCATCGTCTACCTATAAAGGAATAAGGTGGATGTGGTTTCTCCGCAGAGTTCAGCCACTCATATTGATAACATACGAGCGAGGTTCTTTTGCCTTTTCTTGAATGGTCCCCATACGTCTGAGGTCGGTTATCCACACTGTCTCGCCTGATTGTAGATCTATCTCTGCAATACTTTCATCAATCACTCTTCATGTTCTGCCATCACGTTACCATCAATCAAGTTGTCATCAATATTTATTTGAACACCTTTGAGGCCTTCCAAGATCTGCATTTTCCTCTTTTTGAAGAATTTTGGTGCCGCACTGATTCCAAAAAGCAATTGTCGGTACATGTATCGTCCAAAAGGAGTCATGAACGTTGTTAGCCATTGAGAATCTTTATCCAACTCACATTGCCAAAAGCCATGGTTGGCGTCTAGTTTCGAAAAGTACTTAGCTTTTCTCAGTCGTCCAAGAACATTTTTAGTTGCCAGCATTGGATGTACTTCTCTCTTCATGAAGCGATTTAGTCTGACATAGTCTACGCAAATTTGTATTGATCCATTGGGCTTCAGTACTAAGACCAACCCTGTGCACCAATCTGTGGACTCTTTTACAGGAATGATAACTCCCATTGCAACCATGTTGTCAAGATTTGACTTGATTTCATCTAGAAGTGGTATCGGAACTTGTCGTGGTACCGTCAGAGCATGTGGTATTGCGTCAGGGCTTAGTCAGATCTTGTATGGTATTTTACTCTTCCTAAGCCATTTAACATCTTTGGAAATGTTGTCTTTGGGTTGAATGACATCTCTTCCTGGTTGGACTCCACTGAGTTTGTGTCGGTTCTCTTTAAGATCCCTAGTTGTACGCAGGTGTCGCCATCCAGCAGTGATTGGCCCAAACCATTGACAACGTAGATGTCCGTTAAGCTTTGTTTACCTTGGTATTCGATGTTGTCTCTGAAGAAACCAACCGTTGTCATTTCGCTTTTAATTGCGCTGAATAGTCGCCTTTACGGTTGTTTCGGTTGGACTGCTGCAAACTGCTTATCGTATGTGATGTCCCAGATGCATGTGATGTCAACTCCAGTGTCCGCCTTAAAATTAACTTCAGAATTGCGTATATTCACCGTTACGCCCCAATGTCTAGCCTGTTCGAAAATTGCATTGATCGTTGCAATGAAGGCATCCTCTGTGCAGGTCTCATCTGTTCCATCGACTTGTTGAATTGCAGCATTCCTACACATCTTTCCATAGTGTTCCAAACTCTTACATTTGTGACAAGTTGATTTAGCAGCAGGACAATCTCTTAAGAGATGAAACTCTCCTCCACATCTACCACATGACCTGGTCGTTTGCCTGGAGTTGTAGCTAGACTTGCTTAAATTTTCTGTATCGTCAGCCTTTTGTCTTAATTCTCCAGAAGTTAGCCTTTTAAGATTTGCACGTGGCAACTCTGTCAATGTTACTCTGGGTGGTTGCTTCAATGAGCTTCAAATTCTGGAGTTATACCTGTTCCGATTGCTTTGTCATCTTGGCGGCTTTCTCCAAGTTTAGGTCCTCTCGAAGTTGTAGCCTTTCCGCTAGTTTGCGATCCCTGATACCGTTAACTATTTTGTCTGTGATGAATTCATCGTATAGTGATCCAAACTCGCAATGCTTAGCTGCCGTGTGTAAAGCAGTGATGTATTCGTCCGCTGTTTCACCCTCCTTGTGGTTGTGGTTGTAAAACATGGCTCGTTCATAGATAACATTACGTCTGGCGATGAATTTCTTCTTAAACTTTGCGATGACTGCATCATAATTGTCTTTTTCTGCATCAGTCAGCTTAAAAGAGTCAAAAATTTCTTGTGCGGTCTCTCCCTTGTGACATAAAAGAGCTGATACCTGCTTTTTCCCTGGTTTTTCAGCTAGGTCGGTCACCTCCCTGTAGAGTTCAAATCTTCAAATCCATTTCGGCGAATTTGCAGTGTTGGTGAAGTCCAGTTCATCAGGTGGTCTGATACTTCCATTGTTAGCAGTCATCTTGTTTATAGTTGTCTTGAACTTTAAGACTTGTAAGCAATCTCGTAGGCGCGCAATTGTATGATCAGACTGAGACTTGGGTTCGACCCGTCGACCTATCAAGTGCTCACAAAACACGCAAGTAGTGTTGCTACTCATAAACTGGTTTATTAACAAACCTGGATGCGACCATTAAATCTTTCGTATCATAAAGAACGACTAGACATTTCGAAAACAACAAAATGCGAGTAACAAAATCTCGCCGTTAACCAGCGCAATAGGGCGCAATTATGAAACAACCAAAGTTTTAAGCGTGAGCAAGCTCTATGGGGACATCGCGAGGTGACCCACAAACAACGATACAACTGGAATCTCGCAACTCCACAAACTCACTAACGGCTTTAACAAATGTTCCACACAGGATCCACGGGCTCTCACTGCCCAAAGTTCGGCAACGTTGACTCTGGTCACGCACGGCAATTGTCCGCTGCTTTAACTGTTCTCGTACGCCACCGTGCCTTCAGCACCATACTTGGCACACAGCCTCGTAGGAATTTAAGCTGGGGCACGAGCAATTTTGGGGACATCAAGCAACCCGCGCTTCACATCAGTTCGTCTTTCTTTCTGAAGTTATCAGGGCACTCAACAGCATCTCACTGCCTCGAAACTTGCAGTGTCCACGTCTCAAAAGGCCGCAATATACACATGCATTATCGCCCAGCAATAATGATCAAAGCAGACTGCCAGACGTACGCGTCCGTACGCCTCAACCTCACCCGAGCGAGTCCCCCGTGTTTTTGCACACCCGCTCCACTCGTCTCCTCGAGCTCTTGCATAACCATCGTTGCGCCACTAAGATAATTTGCATATTTGCATGCTGTTACGAAACGATAATTATATGCAAACAATGCGCGGATTTACGAAAATAGAATGTGACCGGGGGCGAAAGTTCATGAGGGCGGGTCACAGACTGATAAGAACAATTAAGTTTCGCATTGTGTGTAGAAAAAATTATATTTTCACGTTATCAGAGGTATTCAGTTGTCCGATTGTGGTATTGTTGAGTTGTCTTCTTGCAGGGCCCAGTACAGTCTCCTTTTTTCTAGTAGGCCTAATGACCATGTGCTCGAATTTTCGGAGGAAAATGTTCAAAACTCCGTAAAATTTTAGCCGTTTTTCGTGGTTACAGTAGATAATGAAAATATGTTTAAAAATTTGATGAATTATTACCTATTTGGGTCGTTTTCCGCTGCCACCATGTGTTGTTTGGAGCCTACTTGGATGTAGGGACATGTTCACTGCACACTTGTAGGGGTAACAACTGACGTTTATTTACAATGCATTATAGATATTTTACAGACTGCAGAGCGCCCACTAAATAACAAGCGCTATGGCACTTTAGCTAACAGCACAGTACAGGTATGTAGAGCATACAGATTGACGAGGGTCGGGACTGTCGTGGGTCGGGGCTGTCAAGGGTCGGGGAGGTCGAGTATCAGGTGTCGAGGGTTAGGATGTCCAAAAAAGACATTAAACCAAACTAACTGTACAAAGTCACAGCATTCGATAAAACGAGGAATTTACCCTATAATACCAAACCACCTGGTTTTAAAGCCCAAAATAAACTTTTCCTCCATACAGGGTCAGTATATGTATTTAATAGGTGATGCAGGCTATGTAAGCTGGAGAAATACAACCCCCGGCCAAAAGTGTTAGACCACAAGCACAGAAATTTGCAATGTCCCAAAAACACCTTGAATAATTTCGAAACTTGACAAGTTATGCGATTTATTTGTTTACCATTAGAACCAAAATGGTTCAGAGTGTGTAAATGAAGTTGACATAATTTCCGCATCTGTTAAACAAAATTTTAAAAACATATTTTACAAAAACATTCATGGACAAAAGCGTTAGACCAAGAGATACACAGGACAAAAGTATTAGACCACATCAAATTAAAAAAAAGCGTTGGGCTACCTCTTGCTTTTAAAACAGCAGCAATGCGATTTGGCATTTGTTTTATCAAGTTTTTACATTTATCTGGTGTTATTTCATTCCA
>JAQGBX010000758.1:0-30977 GCA_034698745.1 Megaphyllum sjaelandicum
TTTCTTGTCACTCCCTTTTTGCACTCAATACTGTGTGGTTGTCTTTTTTCTAAGCTGCCACACAAAACAATGTCTTTTGTTACCTAACTCCATACTGCTATAAACCCAACATCATCCAGGTTCGCCATTATACGTAGTCGATTTGTGGCCTGAGACTGAACCATTGCCATTACCGAGGGCCCCATCGCCGTTAACGTATCTATTGTTGGCTGGAATGCCCATCCCTCCGGCTCCAGTTCGCGTGGTGGACTCCCTCGCAGACTCGGGGGTTTTCTCCCTAGGGCCCCTGGATCACCCTGTGACTATTTCACGGGCCTGTAGCCCGGTTCGAGCTCTTTTGTCTGTGACTTCGTGCCCGTTGCCTCGGGCTCGCGATTTGGTAGCCCTTCTGATTGTGCCTTTGCAGTGCCTTGCCATCGCGGATCCGGTGGCCCCCATGCATGTGGTGCCCGCGCGCCCTCGCGCGCAGCTTCGGTGTCGGGCTTTCTCAAGCCATCGTCGTCATGTCCAGGCCTTTCTGTCGTGCATGGTCGGGGCTATTATGCGTGCCCCTCGGCCTTACTGTTAGCCCTTGGCACGTCCTGTTAGCCCATCATCACCTCTGTTTGCCATGCATCAGCTGTTTTTGCGGGTTCGTGGCACGCCTTGGCCCAGGTCTCCGGGCCATCCTTAGCGTCGTGGTCCTGGCCGGTTTTCTGGCCACAGCGGGGTGAAGGTTTCATCGGTACATGCCAGCGTAGCTGGCCCGAGTGTAGCTTGGGCCGTGGCTCTTGAGCTTCTTAAGGTTATTGCCCCGGTGGTAAGCAAGGCGGCTTTGTCTTGGAATTTATCCTTTGCTTATTCTTGGTATACCATTCATTCTCACCTTGTTCTTGTTTTTTTACAGTTGCCTTGGTGTGGCTCCCTCTGGGTGGGTTGTGTCAAGGTTTGCCCTGGCATTCCCCACATTCCTTCGCCTTGAGGAGATTCTTGGCGATAGGTGGCCCTTCAGGTCGAAAGGTCACCTGGGAAGTTCGGGGCATCAGCAAAGGCAGTCTAGTTTTGAGTTTCGGGATGGCAAGTCATCTCCCGTAACGGGCTAGCTCATCGAAGACGACTGTGCCTCTATCCACTTCAAGTTAGTTATTTTTGAACGCGTCCACGCTTGAGTTGGGTTCCTCTCATGTTGAGAGCACCCTGTTATGTTGTTTTCAACTATTGTTTATTTTGGCCCCGACAAAATAGTGTGACAAATATGGAATTATCGCACAAATATCGAAAATATATTTTTTTTAAAGTTGTTGGGTCCCCTTCCCTACCTTGGTGACCTGGTGCAGGCCACCTCATAGCGATTTTTATTTAAAAAATTGCGATATATATTTTTATAAAAAGTCAAATTCCCCATTGATGAATGCTTTTATTATCAGTAACATTCAGTAATGAGGCCTGAAGTGCTGATAATTGATATCATTTAAACTAAACGCATGCTGTCCAATACTGTCAAATCGAAAATGTCTTTTTCAGTAAACATTATTCTTTTCTTTGACTTTTGTCCTGTTTTTTTGATCAAGCCAAGGGGTTGAACTTTATTACTAATCTGGTCATTGTCAATCAAGGGGATGAAAATACCAGAACTATTGCCTAGCTAGTCAGGGGTCAGTACGTCACAAAGGGCAATTAGCCGAATTTAGTTCATTCTATTGACCTTTAGCTGAACAACTGGACAACTTCTGGAACTTGCTGAAGTCACAACTTTGCCAAAAGAATTGCTGAATTTTGACGATAGTCAAAATTGGTAAGTTTTTCATTTTATATCATATATGTTAACTTTTATGAGTGTTTTAGTCCTGTTTTAATCTTTTCAATCGGGGTAATCATGCAGATATAACATTTTCGGCAGTTGTGAAAACACTTGAGCAACTCGAGATTTCTGTAAGAGGGTCTATTCACCGTTTCAAAAATCGCCTTTTCTCAATAGATGGCGCTAATTTTCACAGGGTGTTCTAGGTTATCTTCGCCTAAGGCTTTTTTCATGTGTGACAAGGCTCACACATGCTCATATCCCTTTCAGGTTTCTTATATATCTTATTTTACAAATACCGAAATAGCAGTTGACCCTTCTGCCATTGTCATGGTAAAACTCGCTATACATGACCCTATTCTGACCCTCCAAAACGATTAAAAATTGCCAGAGGTATTTTTAACAGGTTTTTTTTGCTATCTTAAGGTATAAAACTGGGAAACCATCTGAAAAATAAAACCCTTCAACCCTCGCAAATTAGAACTCGGAAAAACTACGAAAATTTCGCAAATTCGAGGTCGGAAAAACCTTGAAAGTTCACAAAAATGAAAAACTGTCATATTTTCTGTGAACTTTCATGGTTTTATAAGAGTACAAATTTACAACAAAAAAATTACCACGTTTTCCTAGTGCGGATTTCCACAATTTTCCACCAATTTCCCCCAGACCTGGAAGGGAAGAATGGTTTATTTTGAAAAAGTCAGGGAAATTCAACGCAGACATGGCGATCCAAAATTAATACTTCTATAAGTTTAACTCAGGGCTCTTTTTCCGAGTAGAAATGTGCAAAAATTGTCCATATTTTTGGAGCACAGATTTGCAAAAATTTCTGTTTTCCATGTACAAATTAACAAAATTTTCCACGTTTTCTGAATCCAAATTTGATATATTTTCCGAGTCCAAATTTGCAATATTTTCCACGTTTTCAGAGTCCAAATTTGCGAAATTTTCCATGTTTTTCGAGTCTGAATTTTAAAATTTTTCTGTTTCTAGAGTCCAAATTTGCGAAATTTTCTACGTTTTCCAAATACAAATTTGAAAAATTGAAATTTTTTTTAGAGTACACATTTTCAAAACTTTTAACATTTTACATGTAAAAATTTGTAAAATGTCCATGTTATAGTTTAAATTCACAAATTTCTACTTGGAAAAATGTGGAAAAATTCGCAAATTGTTACTCGGAAAAACGTGGAAAATTTCGCAAATTTCTGCTCACAGAAACGCGGAACATTTCACAAATTTGAACTCGGAAAAACGCGGAAAATTTGTCTTTAAAAACTGTTGAACATTTAGAGAATTTGTCATCGTAAAAACGTGGTAAATGTTGCAAATTTGTATTCGGGAAAATGTTGCAATTTTTTTTTAAATTTTAACTTGGGAAAACACGGACAAATTGCACAAATTAGCAAAATTCTCAACGTTTTGAGAATACAAATTTGCACAATTTAAACGTTCTTGGAGCACATATTTTTGTTCAAAAATTAAATTATTTTTTCCAAGGGCAAATTCGAAATATTTCCAACCTTTTCCAAGCAAGCATTTTTTCCAATTCCGTTCACTGTTGCAAAAAGCCACTTAATTGGATTATCTCATCGCTTAGTTTGATCAAATTGACACATGTCTACAAAACGCAAATGCGCAAAATAAGTTTGAGTAGCTTCATACTAGCTTGGACACTTTTGGACAACGTGCATGCATCATTGAAGCATGTGCATCTAATTCATCAGTGGCTGTACTCAGATGGATTTTTTGCATTATTTAGAAAACAAATTCTAGCAAGCAGGCATCATCAAGCACTACTTATATTTTTTTTAAAAAAATTTACGATATATTTGTTTTTAAAACACAAGGGCAAATTATTTTGATAAGGTCATTGTTTAGCATGTTTTTTGAAAATGCTTCTCTTATTTCGATCAATATCTGTAACCAACGTCATGATCGAATTAAGCAGCTTTCATTGTAATTTAGTGGTTAATCGTCAATTATAGTAATGCATCAGTCGCTAGATCAGTATAACGTATATGCCGAAAAAATAGTTTCAATCATGACTAAAATAAATGATTAAATAGCTTTGAAGCGAGGCTATTTTTTTCGAATTTTCGTCGTTTTGCACATTATTTTTACAGTTTTCTAGTGCAGATTTGCACAATTATTTTACGTTATCCGAGTAAAGATTTGCAAATGTTCAAAATTTCTACGTTTTCCGAACGCGAATTTGAAAAATTATAAAAATATCGTAAGGTAAATTTTCTGGATATTTAACCTTTTCCAAGCACAAATTTGCTAAACTTTACAACATATTCTGTTAGTAAATTTTCTGCTGACAAATTTTCAAAATTTTATCCTGCTAATTTTGTAAAATTTATACAAGTAAATAGTTAAGTTTTCAAAATATGAAATATTTTCATACGTAGATAGGCATAACTCCATTTTGTCACTAATCAGGTGACAATTTTTTATAAAAACCTCGAAAAGTCAGAGAAATTCAATATGAAATTTCTGGGGGAACCCTGAAACCGTATTTTTTCCTGTTCTTTTCACTTTATTTCCCAATTTCCCCATTTGTTGTGGTCCAAATTGCTGCCTCATGTTTTCATGCAGATTTTAAGGAGGGTAACCAGAACTTAAGTTAGCATTAGAGTGTGAAACATTTCTAGTACCCCCAGGCCCGTTTTAAAACTGACCATTGTTTGACCTACTTGGGGTACAAGGGGAATTATTTTTTTGCAATTTTAGGAATAGCCTTTTTATGTTAGCGAAATGTTGGAGTGGCAACCTGGTCGCACATTTCGGCCCGATTTTTTCGTTGCTACAAATTAAAATTTTAAGATTATTGTGTGCATTAACTATAAATAATAACCCTAGAATCTTTGTTATTCATAATATTTTGATGTATAATACATCCAGCGGTAGTCTGAGATTTTTGCTCATTGCACTAATGAACGCATAATCTTGAAAACTAAGTGAAGCGGGAGAAACGACTTTTAGAAATGCCACCTAGCGGACGCATTCGGCAACTTTCTTAAAATAGGGTAAAATAAAATGGCTTATTTAAAATTAACGGTGGAAGGAATGTTTTAACTGATGGAACGCCTGAACAGAAATAAAGTCCCCCAAGGAGGGACAATTGTCATTTTTTGAAAATATTGGCCAATAACACAAAACAATAATCACAAAGTTTCAAAATTTCGCCCATAGGATTTCATAGGCTCCGCCCACAAAAATCGGTGAACACATCCCCTTAAATAAAATTAGGCATTGTAAATATCGATTTATGATAATTAAAAAAAATTCATAAATTTAACTACATTTCACATGCGAGATTATTATTAGTACAGGGGTAAGGAAGGTTAAAAATAGATAATTTCTGGGCGCCTACCTTCCTCATTGAAGTTCTTGAGTGAGTCACTTGATATTTGCAAACGACAAAACATTTCCACCAGTCAAATCTAGGGTTAGAGCTTGCGAACCAGCAGTAACTCATGCAATGCCAATCCTGAAATACTGGCACATTAAGAGGTAGATGGTATCTTCCGACCTATAAGAAACAAACTTGGGAATTGAGTTTGAAGTGAATTAAACAAGTAATCTGACCCGTCAAAAAATGGTTAGCTTACTTTGGACTTGATTCTGCCGCAATTCAGAAGTAGCAGTTCTTCACTATAACATTAAATTGGCTACTAAGGGAAAGTATAATAAGTGGCTGTTAAATATGAACTTGGAAGTATTTTATAAACAATTAGAGTTGACAATGAAAAATTGTTTTCGCTCAATTCTTCCCAATTTGAAATTCTAACAATAGTAACAATATGCTCAAATAACAATAGCTGCATTCAAAAAATCCCCTTCCAACTTAGAGCTACAAATTTCACTTTTTGGCAATCTTCTTGTCATGTGCTTATCAGTTATGTTAATGCTGGCTCTAATTAAATATAACATTATAGTGAATTATCTTTAATTGCCTCAAGGAAACAAAAAGAGTAGGAGGAGAAATTGCTCAGATCAAAATGAAAAACATTGGCAAAGCAATAAAATACATAAACGTAGGTGGTTGAAGAACAGTCGACTACCAAGAACAGCGAGTGGATAAAGATTTAGAAAACATTTTATTTTTTCTGTGCTGGTTAGACAGAAAAATTGTTTAACATTCAAACAGATGATTTGTAGAATTTCATGGCACCAATCCAGGTTCGCGATCAAGAGCGAATCTATGTCAATGCAAGAAAAGTCCACATGCTAAAGATCGCAGTGATGCACAAAACGGAATTAATTTGGTTCCAAATTAAGTAGCATAGACAAAGTCATTCAGATTTCTTCCTGGGGCTACAGCTCGAGTAATACTCTTCAACCAATAAAACCACTATCATATGCCACTGATGAAAAATTACCGCACGTCCATGAGCATGTTGTCCACAAACATAATACCTCCATTAATGCCCCATGCCCTGTCAAAAGGTGCAAATGTGAGAGCATGACTTGGTGCACGTGTACAAAGGCACGAGGCAACGGAGAGAATTCACACGTGGGTCACGGTCAATCTGATAACATTCGAGCTCAGATTTGCAGCATGAGGAGCGGTAAATCAAAATAGGATCAAATGTTCTTGTACTTAAAGGTCCATTATTGATAATGTGATTTCACATTGGCATGCTGCAGCGCTCTGCTTTAGTTGGTCGTTGCTTACCACTCGGTGGTCTCCTCACGAATCATAGTCCTCATCTAATTCTTCTTTTGGCACTAGCGTACCAAAAGATGCTGGCGTAACGATGACCGGTGTTGCTCCATTTGGAGATGGATCTATCCGTCTGCATAAATAGTAAGTCGATAGGAATTAATATACACAAAAAAAGTAAAAATCAACATTAACATGAGTTCCCACCTAATGCCAACAATGCTAAACACTTCTTTAAATGAATGATTAAAACCTTCCCTGGCCTGCAATGTGTATTAAAACCTTAATATTTATTTACAACCTTGTAGTAAGATTTGTTTGCTCTAAGAAGAATTAAGAATTAAAGATTAAGGAGGTTTTGGAGTCATTCTAAGCATTTTTTTAAATAATAGAGATAATTTTATACCTTTATAAAAATGAATAACTTTTAGCAACAAACCTAATGCTATTAATTTCATAAAATGTAAGCATTATCACCCTTTTTAAACTGAAGGAATTTATATCAAAATATATTTTTATAATGAAAAGATCATTGTTTAGTATGAAAACACACAATCAGCTGCCAACAAAACCCATTCATTAGTTAAATTGAACAGTTTGCAATTTATTAAAGAAAATTGTACTTATTTCAAAATTTAAATCAATTTGACAAATTGGCTGCATCGCCCCTATTAGGTCTTGATGTCACTAGCACTATCAATTAGAAAACATAGAATACAACAACCATAATAAGTTTGTTTAATTCATAAAATATAATGTTTTGATGCTACATACGACCATCTCTCCTACATCCATCTGCAAATGGAATGGTTGACTCAAAGTTGCAAACCAGCTAAGTTTGCAGATGGATGTAGGAGAAATGAACGTATATTGCCACAGTAACACCTGATAAAGACGTATGTTGCATCTAAATGTTGTGTTTTTTGGATTAAACAAACTAATGGTTGCTTTATTTTACGGCGTTTAATTGTTAGTTCAATTCCAAACACTTGATGATAGAAAATTTAGATTGATCACTAGCACTATGTAACAGAATACTCACACATTATATATTTTTCCCTGATTTCTTAAGTAAAGTGACTTTGGTGGCAATGAATTATCTTCACTCCTATCCTCCTCCTAGAAAGGGAAAAAATACAAAAAATGTGAAAATTTGAGATAACGATTTTAGCAACAAAGCGTGGAAAGCTGATTAAGAACAAGGTTTGCCTCTTCATCTTCTGAATTCGAATCTTCCTCTTCTGTTTCATCATCCTCAGACTCATCGTCGGCCGTCTGGCTGGGACCAGCAATGCCATCTGTGGTACTCGTTCCCTTTCTCATCCTTCGTTTTTTAGGTCTGTATTGAGACGGCTTACAAGCATCCGAGGGTGGATTCGAAGAATCATCATCACCTTGAACATCTGGCACCATTGCCACTAAATCCTTTAGAAAGTCAAACTGACTTTCTAATAGGATGCATTGTTTTCTAAATAAACAATTCAAACAAACAGGTTTTTACAATAAATGTATGCTTTACACAACTATCCAGCATCGATTTAAAAGATAAAATGGCATTTTAAACGGAAAATTCAAAGTATAAGAAAATCTATTGATGATACTTACAAATGTGTTGTTGTTAATGTTTTGGCATTTCTTGCTTGGGTGATTTCACTTGTCTTTTTAATAAGAGACTCCACAAATAGCTCCAGAGCACGAGGTAAGCAAAATATTAAGGAATTTGCAATATTGCCAAGTTACCCATTATCAAGTGTTTATAGTGTTTATTAATTCATAAAAATACTTACTTACATACATTTTATTATTAAAACACACGTCCTGCAAACCCTGTGACTGTCAACAGTATGCTACATTGAGGCACATTGACATTCAAGAAAAAAATTTCTTATTCATTATTACAGATTCATTAATTAGCACCCCTTTAAACTTAGCTATTTCACTTATTCAGGTTCCAATCCATCTGACCGCCAGTGTCAGACTGAGCAAGGTAGCTTAGAGGTTAGCATCCTCGTCTTGCATTCGGTATATACCCAGGTTCGATTCCTGGGTCGGCTATCCTCGAATGTGATTGTTCATGGTTTCCCACAATTCCTCCAGGCGAATGCTGGGATAGTTCCTATATTAAATCCGCCATGACCGACTTCCCATCCTTAAAAGTCCTGGTAATTACGGGAAAATAACTAAATTGTGATGATGGGGTCCATCATGACCAGACTACTTAGTCTGACTTAAATTGTATAATGATCCCCCCTGCCACATGGTACTATGTTCTGGCTGCAGAGTAATGAATTGAATTGAACTGACAGTCCGTCAGCAAGACAAGCCATCAGCAAGATGATTAATTTAAAATGCAGCTGTAGTTTAAAGTGCTTCAAGTTCATTAGTCATTATAAGTGTGATGGTATTGCAGCATAATCATGGCCTGAGATGACGTCTAAATTGAGTTTTTGTCATTTTGCAGACCCTACAAAAAAAAAGTTTGAACAGCATATTTGGCATCATCCTTGCAAGGTATAGTAGTATCACAGATCTTCCGGTCTGTCCTTATTTCATTAGAAACTGTCAGCATCTAATGGGAACACCTTTACATTCTGTATCTTACAGCCTTTAGTATGTAAACATGTATTTGCCACAGTTCCTTCCAATAATATAGAAAGGATATAGATTATGACTGGTACAGCAGCTGCAACTTTTCCAACTTCCTCATCAGTTTGCATTATTTTCTTAATTCTGGCCTATGTATACACAAAAATAAATCAATATACTGTAAATGGATTGACCGATAATGGAAATCTCATTTATAAACCGATTACGTATTTAAACATGATCGCTAATCTACAAGAAGCTACTACTTGGTGATCAAGCAACTGAATGACAGTTTGTAGGGCACGCATGGTACATGTAGACTGACATTAGGGTTAGTAGTTTAGGATACATTTTCGCCATTATAATTGAAATTTTCACCTACCGGTGGAAATCTGGCGTTGTATTTTTTCTTCTTATTAGGCATTTCATCAAATGATATGTCAAGAAATATTTGTTATTGTCTGGATTGTTAAACTATCAGTTCCACAAAAAGAACACGTAAACATTCAATCAGAAATAAAATGCCACCATACTGTGATGCCACTTTGCACAGCGCCATCTAGGTCATAAATTGAGGCGGCAAAAACTTAAGCCACCATCTTGGAACTCGTATTTTTAGTGACTAGTACATCCACCTAGTTACATTAGGTTTTAATTACATGTACTGTATATCAACAAATCATACGTTGTCCTCGAATTAGTATTTCTAGGTGAAATGTGGTTATTTTTAACTACTAAACAAAAGACATTTTATTCTCATGCTAAAAACTCGCCATGCAGTGACAAATTAATTCACAATTATACTTACTGTTTAATATAGCCTACTGTACATGTACTAGTATGTAACCAAAATTCTACAGAATAATTTGTATGATTTTCGTCATTATTCTGCGGCTGATTATTGACTCATTTATTGTAATTTACGTGTTTATTAATTAGAAAACCTACTTATGAACATTAGTTTTAAACAATTTAAGTATAATACAGTCTAGAGTATACGTACTACCCAGGGCATACCGTATACGTCAAGCATATTACATGTACAGTATGTTCCTGGTCTTTTTGCAATAAATATTTGGGCACAAATGTAATACAGATTGAGTATGTAAATAATCCGAATTCTTTTCCGAAATTCGAAACTTTATAGCGCTGACATAACGTCACAAGTGGCAAATTTCAACCTGACCTCATGAACGGGTGCGGTCAAAATGCAAATGGCGATGTTAAAAACACATTGTGATACCCTTGCTTTTTCCACGAACGCCAGAAAAATAACATTTTTCATTTCAAATTTTCTGTATTTTTATAACGAAAATAATTAATATGACTTAATTCTCAAAAGTAAAGATCGATAATTGAATTTTAGTACAGTACATTCCCATGCCAATCAACAGCTGCAACATTGCATAAGTTCTAGGAAAATTTTATTATAACAATAAAAAAGATAACCGGGCACATACATTACTACCTTCTACAATGAGCGCACACCATGACAAGGTATATTCTACCACTAAGGGACCCGGACAATAAAAATAGGGATACTCAGATAGGATTTAGCAGTCATCAAATGTTTAAATGACGTTTGAAAATGGCTATAACCTTAGATGAATTTGTTAAACCAAGTAGCGTGTCGATTTTGTACAATTGACTTCACAACTGCCAAAATGCGATTCACACATTTTCTGCCAGAACACCTCTTTTGAATATGGTTTGTATGATTATGCAAATAATAAAGAATGCGTTAATATTACCATAGCGTCAGTGCTAACCATTTAACGCACTCTTACAATGAAAATATGTATATTCAGGAGGGGTTTGTTTACAGTGAGTTTGAGTTAAAGTTTGCTGCAACTGCCTTTGGTTTGATCAGCACATGCCAGAAGTACCTGCTAACAGACAACAAAACCTACATTTCAGGATGAAACTACAAATGTGACAATGTCAATGAAAACGGCCATATTACATTTTAAAAACAAACATTTGGCGGGGGTATCGACTTGAAAATCTAAAAAAACTAAGTTTATAAACACAGGTTGGCTGGCCATTGTTAAATAATGTTAAATAATTACATAAGCTGCAATATTTAGCAAAGTAAAGGACAACTGGTCTAAAATTAGCTATACCCAATCTACGTTTTACACGGGAAATTATTTAATTTAATGATGATATAATTATTACAAAAATTTCTAGAAAACCATCTTTCAAATGATCATGTGATTTTTAAAATTTGTGCAATTTTTTTTAGATATTAGCAAAGCAGGTAATCTCTATATTAATTTGTGATAGAAAATTGGCAGAATAACTTGTCATTTCTGAAGATAATGTGATAGTCAACTTTAGTAATCATTGAGGCTGAGTTCACTATAAAATATATGACTTCCATTAAATAGTTCGGTTTCATATGTTAACAAAATCGTTAATTTAACTTAAAATGAATTTCTCATAAATAAGACAAATGCCTCAGATATGCCTGCATAATTCTTAATTTTCCACTATAAAAAACCTATACTTTTTCAAGTAGATATTGAAAGCTGGGGAGAGAGATAATTGCCCACTTCACTAAGTAGAAAAACTGAGATTTTCTCAGAAAGTGAAAACAGCTAATTTGTCATAATACTGATTACTAAAAAGACGACACTGACATCTTTGGTACATTCAGCTATAAAAAGATGGATTTCAACAAATGTCCATGACAACATTTTTCTCGAACGCTGCCGATCAACCCTCTAGTTGGAAGTTTATCAAAGAAAGCAAAGCCAGTTATGATTGTTTGTTTTTTTCGTAAAATTTACGTAAATGCAAGCTAGATTTAGTGCGAATTGCCAATGATTGAAACGGGATGATAGAAAGATTCATAAAAATATAGTCAGTATCCAAGGAGAGTAATGATATGAGGGTATGCATAAGATGAAAACACATTTAAAAATTGTTACACTTAACCACAAGTGTAAGCAACTTATAATTACAATGTATGATGTTTGGTGAGACAAACTGTTTGTGGTTGCTTTGCAGCCTTTGATATAAGAAAAATACGTTAAACATTCCAGGTGTTCCATCCAGTCAATACCAGTGTTACGACTGGGTCAATTATAAACTCCTTCTAACAAAAGTCCAAATTGAGATGATTTTAAAAATGAATAGGTGCTAAATGTAGACAATTACATCACCAATCAGGACAACATTACACTTCAAGTTACCTTACTAGCTTATACTAAAAGATCATTACAAAAGTATGGGTTCCTTTCCTAATTTTCACTAGTTTCCTCAGAAAAATCATACCTGACATTTTTAAAATATTTAAATATTCCAAGCTGAGAATCAGTGATCCATGCCTGATCTGTATTTTAAAGTTATGCTACCATAATCCTAATATTGGTACATCATAAAGTAAAAAATTATCCTTCTCAAGCAAGGAAAAATGTGTTGAACGTTATCCATAATATAAATTACCATGACTACATTTCACTAAATGAAAGAACATGAAAAGATAATCCAAAAATTTTTGGATCAATATCGAAAAAATCATTACTGTCCGGACAGTAGTGCCCAAACTAGATTCTTTTTGGGAGCTGTTGTTATGGAATTATTATGGATTATTTATGGAAATAATCTTGGGAATTCTCCTTTAGTATATCAAATTTGAAATTTGAGATATCATTGTGCCATCAGCAAATCACATGCCTCAACTTATGTTTTTTTACAATTACACTACAGGGTTAAGGAAAATAGGAGACGGGAAAAGTGAAGGACGTTCGACCACTCGGCTAATTTTGCTTGGTCCTAACAAGTTGGTAAACACTTTCTACCATTACTGAATAATGGATCCTATTCTATATCTAGGATTTGATCTTACTCACTAATGCGAGGAACAAGACCAAAACTTGAAAATATTGTTAAACATGAGAACAGTGTAGAATTTAAAACTATATATAATTGGCAAAATATATGGCATGCCATGAAATAGCTTAATAGCTTCAAACATGGCCAGTGAAGACTAACTACTAAAAAAGTAATCATTCAAGTGGTGTCTAAAATGGATTGGTAAGCTAAACAAATTCTGATATGATTAAAACAGTTGAAAAAAAAATATTGCTCTATACACTTCGGAAAGTGGCCTAATGCTAAGGATCTCAACTGAAACTCCACATACACTAATGCCTTTTTGACCAACATGTTTGCTAGAAAAGTTTTAAACCGAGTAAGCATACATGTACGTGTATGTCGTTGATTAAAACTCCTTCCAAGAGTTTGGATAAAAGCTGAAAATAGCTCTGAATATAAAATAAATACTTTAAGCATTATCTTGTCCTGAATGGTGATGAATCTCATGAACACTTACACTTTCAAATAAAAAAAGGGGATTCAAAAGATGAAATTTCACACAATGATACACGACCATAGTTCTGTCATACATTGGAGCGGATGTGTAATTTCTAAAGAGCACCGTGTCAGTGGTGGACCTGATTTCTTTCCATTACCTGTTGGAAGATGTGATATATGTGACAAATGACATGTTTAATAACAGTCAATGAGTCGTCTTCCCAGAAAGCAAAGTCACCATAGCTTTCTCACCGTATGTACAGCACCGGCTAGACCAATTAATGATTTAGCTGATCAGATCCACCTTGTGTAACTCCAAGACCTAGCCGATGTTAACAGGTGGCGCTTTATTGCTTCACCTTTAAGGATGGCTAAAAAGCGCTTTCTCGATATATGTGTAATTGACGATTCGCAATTTTACAGTAGATGGAACGTTTGAATCATTTGTCAATTGAATACGCAGAAACGATGAACTAAGAAAGTGCGATTTTTGCTGTCCATAAAGGTCACAAATAATGCGCCCCAGATCAACCTCATGAGCTTACGCGAGGTGGATCAGTTAAGCTAAATGGTTCATTAACAATGAAGCTCCAATGGGGATGGAAATCCTCGAGTAATTAAAATGGATGAGAATTTACATTGACTTGTATGGGTGAAATATGCAAACAAGATGAAAAATATGAGTGAGCATGTGGGATTAAAATAGTAATTACATGCATTTGTACTCATGTTTTGGGTTTGTATTGCAAAAATGCCAAATGAAGCACAAAAATACATTTTGAGGCACTGGCATCATAAACGGCTTTTCAAGAGATCAGTTGGGTAACAAGTTTGCATTTTGTTAAGTCTCCCTTTTCTAGAAATGTATTTTAAAACTTTAAAGCCATTTGAAATCTAAAAAGTACATTAAATATCGGTTCTAAAAAAGAACCAAAAGCCCAAAGTTAAAAATATGATCAAAAGATCTTTGGAAAAATACGGTGCCTCACACGAGAGCAGTACTCATCCCATGCTGAGCCATGCTTCTGGCGGCAGAAATCATCGTCCCGGATAGCACGGTGAATTAGAAGCATAAGCAGGTACATAAAGTACGCATAGGGAATTACGTGATCAAAACCTAATTCAAAGAGAACATGATAAATACAGATAGACCAGGCAAATAATTTTTCAAGTAAATATTGGAAACTGACCGGAAAGAAAGCACCAACACAGTGCCATTAAAAGATCGCCAGAATAATTGGGATGACGTAGAAATCCCCACCAGCCATCTGCCAAAATTTCTTTGGGAAGACCAGTCTTGATGGTTTTCAAGTCTAAAAAAATTAAGTTAAGAGTGAGGGAAAATAAGATCTGAGAATGATCGAAGTATGGACAAATTAGCAATCACAACTTTAACATATATTTCAACACACTTTATACTAACGAAAATTCACTAAGGAAAAGCAAAGAATGCAAGAAGCCTAATGGACGCGCTTTTTTTTCAGTTTGTTTCATGAAACACCAAGAAACTTAGGCATTACACCTCAAGTAGAGGATATCTCGAAAAGCATGACAAACACAATATTAAAGATGATAAATCTTTTGGAAACATATTTGAAAAGGGCTAATTATAATAACATGCTTTTAATAATGAAAGAACCGGACATACTAGCAACAGAAGGGTCATAACGATTTTTTCGGAACTTGTATTTCTGAAGGTTGGAGGCACGGAAGATGTAATAGCCAAGTACTGGAAAGAAAACAAATTTCATAAATGCAAAAAATGAAAAAAAGGACTTTTTAAAAAAAAGATGATCTGTACACACCAGTGAGGACACCAAACGCAACCAGGAATCCCCAATGATACTTTGGTTTATATAGCTGAATAAACCTCGAGTTGATTGTAAAAAAGAAGGGAACAAAAGTCAGGTTGCCCAAGACTAACATGAAGCCAAGTGCTTCTGTAGTTATGTCTACCGTGGAGAGAATGGCTTCCTGCAAAGTAATAAACGAAATTAATGATAAATGAAACAAGTCCGTGAGACTTGTGAAAATAGATATTAAAGGTTATGAGATGGCCTTTTATTTCAGATAATTTGCAAATAGGAACTAACCTCAAAAAACAGGGCATCAAAACAATAAAACAACTGAAATCCAGCACACAAAAGCAATGGATATGAAGGTTGTCCTGACTCCCTGATGTCTTTGTACAAAAGCAAAACGTTGATGGCAGCCTAATGAAGCAAATTAATACTATAGTTACTTGTCTAGGTAGATTGCTTTGAAAACAAACACATGCTGAAAGGATCTGTTGACATAATGGTAACTTGAAAATTCTATATAAAAAAAGCACAAGAAAATGCATTGATGTCTTAGGAATACATTCCATGCATCCTATTAATGATATGCATAAATGAGTACCTAAACCCACTTTCAAAAATATAACAATTGCAAACTTCCCATAATTATAAGAAATAAGCATATGTAAACTAATTTTGATTACAGTAAATCTCCATTATGCAAATTCTTAGGTATTTTTTTCAGTAATTCTGCTCATTTTAACATGGAAAGTAGCCAAAATTGGCATTACCCATCCAATGAGACCAAGACGCATTTCCACAAACATCTTTAAATCAAAAGATCCAAAGATTCGTGGATTCAGTTCTCTTCCCATGAAGAAGTCGTACAGGAAATTCCCAGTGTTGCCTTGAGTTGAGCGAGCATAATAGGGTGTCCATCGTGCCTTGATGTACAACATCACAGACAACAATAATGAAAACATGATCGAGGCAGTCAACAAAGGAATGAAATGTTTGTTAAACAGGATGACTGGTGGCTTGAAGTAGTATAAAGCACCAGACAGTGCAGCCATGCTTATAATGATATTCCAAAATCCTGTAAAAATTAAATGCATCCCTAAATAAGTACATATTCTCTGGAAAAAAATCCATGCGAACACGATTGACTATAAAAACAAAAAATTGTGTGCAGCATGTTTGAAAATTTAGAGGTATATGGCATGAAAAGAAATGACAGAGAACACACTTATAATTTCCATAGAACAAGTTTTGTTATTATAAATCCATAACTGACCCCTAACATTTGAAATACTTTTTAAAAATAATTATGAAATATTTATATTACATATATTGAGATTCATTTGTCATTTGTAGGCATATACAACATGTGCTCTCAACCGAAGACTACCTGCACTGCAAATACCGATGATATAGCTTACACTAGATAGCATAAGATATAAACAATTACAATAATGTTTTTGTGGCCACTATAAAATATTATAATGCACTGAACATTTTGACCCGTACTTAAAATCTCAAAATGAAATACATCTAATAATTAAAATCTGAAGCTTAACATAAACAATTGAAATTCTGATTATGCCACATTTACAATAGGTTTCCAATGCGTCGACGACCAGATCTATGAAAATGGCACATGCTTACACTATACTTTCAGACATCATTTTTTTGTCATTTCCTCGTTGATGAGTTGACCAGTATTTTAAAAACGACTGCACCAAGCAAGATGGCAGGCACAAATTACGAATCTTTCCAGATCAAATCTCTACAGCGCTTTCATTGTGACGTTTTCAAGATGGTGCCGTCTTTCGTCTTTGGCAAATCATTGTAAATAGAGTATTCATCCTAAACCTTACCATTCAACCTGTATTTGAGTCTGGTTCCATCTATTAGTGGTTGACCATCTGCCAAACGACCGATTGGAATTGCATAGAGGATTGCCTGGAAAAGCACCCAACCTAAGTAAACTGCAGCTCCTTCGAGACTAACATAACTGGAGACATTTTTCGGAAAAATTGGCAATTTCGTTATGGTGCAATTATTCTGAAAATAATGTAAAACAAAAACATTAAACACAAATTGTAATTATAGCATTACATTTTTTTAAAAAAAAGTACAATCCAGCATTTGTATTATACACATACCTTTGTACACATCAAGTTGATAATCAAGATCAACGCGGGCACTGCCAATGAAAGAAAGAATGTTCCAAATGCTCCACCAAAGTGGCGCTTGGCTTCCTTGACAGGAGACTTGTGGCTTTTGTTGACTTCTTTTTTTAGTAAATCTCCACTTTCAAAACTTAACTCTGGCGTGACGATTCCAGCTACCTGTGTAGGCAAATAAAGTGTTGTTAACTCAAACTGTCATATTGTGGCGACACGAGTAGGTTAAAAATATGGTGAAATATTGATATCATGAACAAATGGTCAACTTCCATTGTATGATCTATATATATAAAATAGAAAACGACGCCATTTTGTTTTTGACGCTGTAGCCAATCCTGGCTGGCCGTACGGCATGGTACGGTAGGCAACGCACGATTGGCCGTTCGTGACACACCCCCCAGGAGCGCGAACTCCGTGGGAGTAAACAAGGCCATAAATCATCTCTAACTGTCAAACAGTCCCCCTCTCCTGGATTCGTCCAGGTCATATGGCGCCATCTTTTGGCGATAAAGGTCAGCTAAATCTAACTCCTGATCGCATAAAAGGGGTTACCAAATCAAACAACATTTTTTACCCAGGAAAAGCCGGGTATTACCGCTAGTATTTAATATTGCACTGCATAAATGCGTTCAATTGAAATGTTAATCAGCATTGTGCATTTGGGAGTACATGTAGTAAGTTTTGCAATATTTGAACTTATGAGAAAAAAATCACAAACCCAAACTTTGATTTCAACTTACACGTGCAGTCTGGAGAGCAGCAATTCGTGCAGATGTGCGAGATGTGGCTGATGATGAGTATGATTTGCTTTGTTCATTCACAATTGTCCTATTGTTGGTGTTAATGGCAGTAACCACTTCTACTGAAGTTCTTTTCTTTAACTCTGATGTACTTGGAGAAGCTACAGAATTTGCCACCTTTGAATTTGTGGGACTCTTTATTACTGGCTTAACTTTTACTTCTTCCTTTATTGCAACACGCTCTCTTGATCTACTTCGCTTAACTGGGATCTTTGGCGATTTGGAAGGTGTGCGTGATCGAGAACGAACAGGTTGCTTTTTGGGACGCCCAGTTGATCGACTCCGAGAACGACTTGCCGGTCTCGGAGGTGACTTTGCTCTGCTTCGTGAACGCGGACGTCTCTCTCCTTTGGTAGACTTCTGCTTTTGCTTGTAATTACTTAGAGACTAAATGCATACAAATATCATCAATTTACTTACTATTTAAATGGAATTTTAAAAATTTAGATGAAAGGAAAATATTACTTCAATACGTTGTGCAGGAGTCTTATGTATTGCCCCATCTTCAAATTCCACTTCATAATGAGGGGAAGTTTTGATCACTTTGCCCCTATACCATAATTTGCCACCAGGCCATTGGGCCATCACGGCTTGATTCATTTTGAATTGTCGATCAGGCTCTTCTTTCGATGGTTTTTGTGACATTTTACTAGAATATATAACTTTCGTGATAACCAGGTTCTAGAAAAACAAAAATTATTTAACTCCATTTATAAATTATGACAGAAGTTTAAGTTTTACATACAGTACATCTTATACAAGCAATGAGTTGGGGTACTCAAAACTGTAGATTAAGGCCAGCAGTTTTGCCTGTAAGTAAGTGACTTGAACTGGTCTGCTGACCTTTACATGCGTTGACACCTAGGTGACATCTAGGTCGAAAAATCCACTATTCCTATTGGCTAAACGGAAATACAGTCAACTACTGGCACCACGAAAATCTGCCAGGCAAAAACCGTCAGCAGATTTTCTTGGTGCCAGCAGTTGACTGTACTTCCGCTTTGCCGATAGGGTTACTGGAGTCTTTGACCTACATGGCAGCGCGTGTACCCCTAAAATGTTACGATCAATTTACACAACAGTTTAAGTGCAGATAATTCTAGATGTCAACGCGTGTAAAGGTCAGCAAAATAGTTCAAACCACTTACAGGCAGGCAAAACTGCTGGCCTTAATCTACAGTTTTGAGTACCCCTGAATGTGGCTATCATGCATGTACATGAACTTACACTGGAAAATACAAATCAATTTTAACTGTGCCATAGTATGGTAGCCTTAATTTACATTTTTAACAGTAATAACAGATCCCAACTTCCAAAACACATTACAAATACTTCAATGTATTAAACATTATAACCAGCCATCATGCTTCTCAATTATGGCTCATTCAAATGGTCAATCTGGTGTGCACTGGTGTACACCAGTGTAGCGTTTCCGGACTCATTCTATTCGAATCAGACTGGTGCATACTCAGCGGCGGTCGGTGCACCCTTCTCCCCATTTACGAAGAGCCGGTGCAGCGGCACATTCAAAATGGCGGAATAGATTCCGTCTGCTGTTTTTCAAATAAAGGAAATTTAGTCTGCTGTTCTTCGCCAATTCGAAATTGGCGGTGACTGGGTGGAAACTTGGACAGCCGATTTGCACTCGAGTGTTCGAATCGCAACACCTGGCAGAATGCACTGGCAACGTCAACAGGTTACACTGTGCAGAAAATATCACGTGATAAGGTTGCACCGGCAAGAAAATTACACCAAACCAGATTGGCCATTCGAATGCGCCATTAGTTTCTCAAATTAACAATGAACAAAATACAAAACAATTTTCGAATTTAACTGGTCAGTTAGCTGACGTAATAATCTACTTTCTAAGCCCACTACAAAAATTTACATGAACATCTGCATTGCAGTATGAAAGGTTGTTTTATTAAAAAAAAATGAACTAACCCATTCCGAAAGTCTAACGGTAAACTTTTGACTTAATGTACATGTACAGTATACCAAGTCGAGTACAACATGCTGAGATATACATGTAGCGTTTAAAAACTAAAAACTAATTTTAGAAATGACATTCTTAGACCAGACCTACTAAACGGTCATATTGAGCTGGCCTGCTCTTAAATTTTAAGCGGTTCTCTTCTTGTAATTTTGAATAAGTCCGTATACACCAGCCATGAATTTTACATACTTATCGGGTAGATAGTAAAAATTCTGAAAGTGTTTTATTTACACTGGACGGTGCTTTTCAAAAAGGGGACTAGTAGGCAGCTTTAAATTTCAAAATTTAACAGCATTCAAATTAGCCAATGGGAGAGCAGGTATCTCCGTGCTGCTTTCTCAGTGACGCATCATATCGTAACAGCGCTAACTACAAAACACATCAAGGATTTCGAGCACCAATTTATGAAATTAAATGCTTATACGATATGTTATTGATAGTAGTAAACGTGTTACTAATTTTAAGTTTCGTGTAAATTATACGACATGCCATATTATCCAAATGGCGCGACGATAAACGCGAGCGCATCCCAAGCGATTAACCGCTGTAAACAACGTGCGTTTTAGATCATAAACAACCAATTTCACGTTGGTTTACGCTAAATATTCGTGTCCCAGCGGCTCAAAATGTGCGCAAATCCAAATTAGAGCAAAACATAGATAAACTGATAAAAAGACCTCGGAATTAATACTAAGCCTAACCTACGAAACAAAAGCGTATGGCCTTTCCACCAGTTTAAATTAGCTAAATTCTCACGCATACACGCTGAATTAAGCGAAGTAGGCAGGCAGAGATAATCAACCAACCCATGCGAGAAAATTTAATTCCTAAATCATGGCTTAATTATGAAATTCCACATATAAAACTTACCTAATTTGAAACGACGCTTACCTCAACCTTTGAAACTTTTGCGTAACGGATTACCCCTGTTGGGCGCGCAAGCTTCCCATTGGTTGCCAGCAATCGTGCGCGTATCATTGGTTGTAGAAATGAAGCCTGAAAAACTGACGGCAGCCATATTGGAAATACATGGACTCAAACATTTCACAATAGTTTGATTATAATGCATGGTTTTTCAGGCCATGTTTCGGTTTAGAAATTTCAATTTTTAACGAAATATTGTGTACAGAATCAAACATAAATCGAAATATATATGTAAATAAGGAGGGTACAAAATTGCACATAAAAAGTCGAAACTAATCACTTGCCTTTCTTCGAAAGTTTTTATATAATCACCATTAAAATAAATTAAAAATAATTTCATCTCTGCACATAAAGATATTACACAAAACGACCAGAAAGCAAAATTAACTAATAGTGTGATTTTTATACATGTAAAATATCACATGTTTCCACATGGTTTTTCTTCTTAGTAATTTTCAAACGAAAATTTCGGAAATTTAATTAATTTGAACATTATTTATTTTGGGCAGTCTATTTTCCGTTATTGGTACTAACATATCCCCCTTACAATTGCAGTTTAAAAGATGGAAACCTGGAAAATTGCAATTTACAATATACAGTGTACCTTACGTATACATGTACATGTATAGTGAAATAAAAAAAGGTTGGGTAAGATTCATCCTGTTACTTTGAAACAAGATCTATTTCTTCAAGAATATATATAGACTGCAGTTCGCTGGGTGACAATCTATTTTTAACAGTATGGGGTAGTGCCAATTTGGTTCAAGCTATATGTGTACAGTTTTGTAAAAGTTAATTCTATTTACCAGTTTAAAAAAATCAAAAGCTTGGAAGACAAAAAGTTTATGAAAGTATCTTTTGATCGAGTTTAAACACTAATTAGAAATTTGGAATATTTTCACCATTTCTAATCATAACCCAAGTATAAAAAGAAATGTAAGATTAAATTCAGTCACATTTTTTTAACAATGTTAACAATGTTAATGATATGCCACAGAAACGTATTAAAATAAAACCAATTAAATTGAAAAAAAAACATCTAGAACGTTTTGCACATGTTGCACTTATGTCATTTAATCGATCAAGTCCTTTGGAGCAAGCAATTTGGGGTGAATTTACATTATTTGAAATTTATTCTATTTAAATGAATGGAATGGATAATGTGTAAAGAACAGGGCCAAATACACAGTAAATGTGGGCGGAGTTAACATTTTGGTTTTTTCATATACTATGGCCAAATTCGTACTGCAATTACCAAAAATATTTTTTAAACTCAAATTAAATAGCTTTGTGTACGTTCATTTCAGTACCTCAGTTTTGTACAATTTACACATTTTTTCCACCAAATTTTTTTTTTAAACTTTGCCCTAGCTGAAATTTCACTTGCATATTTCCTGTGCTGAAATTGCACGCTCGTAAACAATCTTGAACCTTAGAAAGATTTAACAGTCAAAGTTCAAAGACATCTTTCATTGTCTCATAACCCAATATATACAAATGAATATTTCATGGACTATTGTATACGATACAGCACCAATTAAGTGTTAGGTCATCCAACTTTGTACCTTCTATAGTGAATTCCAGTTTATTTTCTAATAACCCAAACACAAGTTTTCAGTTCCAGGAGAGAACTACTGGCTCTGGCATACAAAATAACAATAACACTTAAAGAGTACCGGACATAGGACATTTACGATCTGACAAGGAAATTAAAAGATATGGGGGAAACAAAAACAAGAAAATGTTGTGTACAGCAGTCCATTGTTCGGCTCTGCATTTCCCAAAAATTAAATTTTGAGAAGGAAAGGGGACAAAAACAACGAAAAGGTGGGAAGGATAAGGCCGAGATTGAAGGAAACGATACCAAAGCACGACAAAGTCTGATTATATCCTGTTCCAGTAATATGTAGTTCAATTAAAAAAAGTTAATATCACATTGTTGGCCAATATTTAAGGGGCAGACGAAAAATATATGTACGAAAGGTGATCCCCGAATAAAAAAAGCCCCAGAGTTCATCCAATGCGAGCGCACTACCAAATACTGAAACGATGGCAACCACATTCATTGGCACAATATGACTGTTATTTACGTTTTCAGGTGATTCGGTTAGCCATCAAAATCAAATAAATAGCCCTAAACACTTTTTTGACAAGCGTTCCATGTTCGCTTCCCTGTAGTTTGCAAATAATCAAGTATTAATGAGATTTAATTATTATGATCATCAACCAAAACACTTAGCGGTATTTCTCAAATGGCAACCAAGTTGAAAATCAGGAATTTGGTGGTGGGATATCTGCTTTCAAGTGTATTATTGAAAATATGACAAAGAACTATTGGAAGATTTATTATGCAGCTTTTTCTGAACGTCAAGACTCAGTAAATTTAGCCAATGATGGTGTAACAACCAATTAATATCATACCAAGTACCAATTGTGTCACAATAAGGGTACTGTACAGGTCATAATGCCAACATTTCACACTTAAAGAATGATATGGAAAGGCTGGCCAAACTAAGCCAAAGCCCAATAAAATTGGTGGTAAACCCTTTCTAAAATAAAAATTCACATCGTATCTGAACGAATCAGCACAATCTATAGATGGTGCAAATTTACCATTGCAGGCGTTATTAGAGATGGGATTAGCGCTGATGGTGGCCTGTCTGACACAATTGGGTTATTTGAATGTTTTGCGGTGAAATGAAATGGTTGTCAGGTAGAGACATACTCTCCTTCAATTCATTGAATTCCACCTTAATAATAATATTTGATCAATTTTGCATCATAGATAAGTGTCTAACCAAAACTTAAAGTATGGCATCAATCATTATATTTACTTAAACATTTTTACACAAAACCACTCCCAGAGGGACAATATGGGCACCCCCAGGAAGTCAGCCAACGCCCAGCTCATTGTAGAATTACATCTACAACATTGCACTTCTGGCAATAAGAAAACATGATCCTTTCATCCAGATTTTTAGTAAAGTATGTACATCCATCCAAATAATCGGCAAGCCATAGATAAAATGAACGACCAGTCGATTCCTTGTTTTTCCACATAATATACCCAACATCACTGGTTGCTTCTAAATGTGCAATCCCATGGGTCAGTTTTACAAATGAGCTTTTATTTACCCATCTGGACTACTTAAATGCTTCGCAATGTGCCATATCATTGACCATGTGTAGCACTAATTTTCAACAGCTGTTGCTCGATATCAGAAACCATACTAAAGTTAACTGAACACCTGACATGAACATACGGCATACATGTATGTCATTGTTACCTGTTTAATTATTTTACACCTTCATTGCAGAAATGATGAGTGGGGAGGGCATGTGACGATAAGGAAAAAATCAGCTAAGTGAAACTAATTGTGCATATCACTACCTCCAATTTCAGACTAGTTTAATCTTAACTCTTGTATAATTAACTGCAATTACTCAAAAGACATGTTTAGATGGTACCAACTACCATTATAATTTTTTAAAGGTAACTTTTGTTACTACTATGATACAGTAATGGCAACGTGTTTTAAGGTGAGCCTACATCCTCTATTCCTATGCATTCACAGTATGTCCATACTATCAGCAGCCAAGAAGATACCTTTCAAGGTTCAATAAAAGCACATTTGGAAAACCGCAAAGGGTAGCAAATGATTTATAAAAGTGAAATAACGATTGCATGCCCACATGCTTTGAGCATCCAAATGCGTTTGGAATAAATCTGAATTATGAAATAATTAAAAAAGCGTCGTTGCAAAATGCTGACATGGCCAGCCTTATCATCGGCCAACACATTGTTGCGGGACTTCATTATTACCGCACTGTCACATGCTCACAAAATCCCACGAATGAGCATGGGCTTTGCCAAAACATGTCCACCACTGGCAAAACGGCCGCATAAAGTCCTGCAGGTCGAAGGGGTCGATTGCGTTGGCGTACGAGATAGGCACAGGAACAAAAGAACAGTTGGCAAACTACCACGAATGAAAAAGCGCTTGGCGCAATGGAGTCCCAGCAGCGGTAAAAAGCATCGGATGAGCAAATCTGTTTCCACATAAATAGTCGCATATAAAAAGATATCACGAGATGGAGGTTGACATGGGGCTATTGGTTGGCAGAGCAGCGCAATTATCAGAGTGCTTCAAATTCCTACATTCCGTTGGAAGACGAAGAAATGGTGCACAACCATCCGAGAATTACGCCTTGCCCGAAAATGATGTAAAACACTGTCTTCGGGGAAATAAAAATTAAAACGCGGCAGTCAAATTGTAAAAGCTGATTTTAAGTTTGCAGCATTTTTTTTTAGGAATTTGGATGCTGTGGCGCCAACTGAAAGTAAATTTGGTTGGTTCCCGTTTTTCTCGTAGCATATTTCTTAACAAAGAATCTGTGTTCTTTTATGCAGTCCTTTCAGGCAATTGTTTGTATTCTTTACCGCCTATTCAATTCTACTTTAATTGCTGAAAATTAAGAAAAAACGGACATTTAGTCAATATAACAATTATTGGAACTCATCTAGGGGTAACGTGTATCACTTGTATAAATGTTCCATTTGTAGAAAGCTATATGATGATATGTTATCAGTTTAGACTAATCTTACTTAAAACAATAGAACTATCTCCTGCAAAATAACTTTTAATATGTTCAAACCTTCAATGATTTCCTGCTTCATTTTTTGCATTTCCTTTCTGATTTCAGCCAATATTTCTGCCTTCATGCGATCCATTTCATAAGAATCACCACTGCCATTTAGCCGGATATCATCTGAACCCGATATTGATCCAAATCTGCAAACGATACGAGGTTTATTCTCAAATTCTTGGTGCAAGCTGTGAGAGATGTGCAAATGTATTGTATGCGTCACTGCATATGTACCTTCGACCCATTTTAGGCGATTCAGGACCTCCATTTGTTTGACCATTGCGCCCATTAGTGCCGTTCGTTGCTGATTTATCCCATCCACGTTTTCCATCAGGCGTGGTTAACTCCTTTCCATCGGTATCCTTAAATAGAGTACGATAAAACAAAATTTTATCTTAAAAACCTCCAGATATCAGTATGATTAGGTATCTATCTTGTCCATTTAAAGAACATTATGTAAACTATCTTCTATGCAATCAGATTAATTTTAATGTACCCACCACAGAACCACCTTGCTTTTCAGTTGCAGCTTTCCTAAAACATAAAAACGATGAGATAAATGGCAAGATTTGTTGTTAAAGAATGCCACAATATTTCAATACACAGTATATTTATAACCCACCTTCTGGCCAAGGTCTTGGCCATTTCATCCATCATGCTTGCCATGCCACCCAAACGTGGTCGCTCCATTGTTCCTCCTGCCTTAACTGTACCATATTGGTTTTCACTATCTGAGCCCTGAATTGTAAAAATTTAACAAAGGTTTTAAAATTCTGACAATCACCCTAAAATAAAGTTTAAAAATATTCTCAGCCATTTCAATGATTCATCATACATTTAATAAATAATACAAAATTTGAAATGTTCCACAACTACGCGCAACACGAGTGGAATAATAGCTGCTCGATGTTGCATTTGAGATAAAATTTGCAGACCTGAAAATTCAAAGCAATAAAACCCACCTTGCCAAGAGATGTCCTTCTCAACTTTGCATTCATTAGAGCACTGGCAAGTGAGCCGGAGCCAGCTTCACCATCGGAATCTCCTCCAAGAAGAGCTCCTGGTTGGGGTGGAGGTGGTGGTGGAGGCGGCACCTTGCAAGGAGGAGCAGGTGGAGGTGGTCCGCCACCAACATTTGATACCGGCATTGGTGGAGGCGGAGGTGCCGGTGGGCCTGATGGAGGGGCTGGTGGTGGCGGAGGTGGAGGTGCTGGAGGTTGTATCCCAGATGGTGGAGTGGGAGCAGGTGGTGCTGAAGAGGTCCTGTGGTGGCCAGCTGAAGAATTGACAACTGTGGCTGGTGGTGGTGCTGCAGCAGGGGTAGGAGGCCCGCTCATTGAGTGATTAGCATCTGACAAGACATTTACGTAATTAGATAGCACACAAGAAACCTTGGGAAGGATATTTATTATTAATAATTACAGTAATTAACAAATGTTGGGAAACTGACAATGAACTTGTCGTTTATTCTAGATAATTTCGTTTCACCAATTCAAATTTTAAAAATTTATTCGAAGCGCAACAGTTCTTTTCTCTTTTAACTACGCTTCAAAAGCCAATTGGCTCATCATCCTCCCTTGAAACCATAGTTTGCAAATAATTCAAACCCACCCAATCCAGCAATAATTGATAGCAAAATCTGTCAATAATATTGTTTTGATATTTTTTTTTCAAGAACCTAGACAGCCCTGGGTCCCTGGGTGTGTAAGGTGTGTTAAGTACACCCATCATTTATTAGACTTCAACTGTAAAAATTACTAAGCTGGCAAGTGATGGGATAAGAATGCAAACAAAAATACATTTACCAGTAGCCAAAAACTCACTTTGTGGAGGCATGTGTTGGTTCATCATTCTTCTATCACCCATTGCCATTTCGTCACGCGGCATTTGAGTTCTGGTATGGAAAACGAATTCACATTATAGTCACATAAAACATTCAAATGAACGACATCTCTATAATCCCCAAAACGCCACTTCTCCCCTACTCCGCGACCACTTTTTAACATGATCTCTGTTGGAAGCAGGAATATGGATCAACTCAACGAGCACACAATTACCTCAGCCGCTGATAATCAAGATCTTCATAATCCGCGTTGGGGCCATTTGCGTACTGATAAATTCCTTGCTGGACCATTTGTTGCGGCGGCATCATCATGCCTGGTGGCGGTGGTGGAGCCTGAATAGGTGGTGGTCGAGGGGCAGCCACATTCAACGTTTCTAACGCCCTTGCCATTGCATTTGCAAACAAATCAGCATCATCTTTGCTACTAAAGTTCAGTCCGTACACATGCTTGTTATCCCGCCATTGATGAAATGTGGCCGTTGCCTGATTGTACTTAAGTCCTTTCAATATGGCGCAATTGATTACCACCTCGTGGTCTTGCAACTTCCGACCCACCACCCGAAACGTGCTGTTCATCGGATGATGGTAAATGTGCACTTTGGAGAGTCCACTGGAACTTCCGCTTGGAACCCATTTCTTGTTGAGATCGTCATACACCATCACGGAAGCCCGTGCTGCAGCAATGGATTGCTCACTGAAAAATACAAAAATTAAACGCCATGAAACTTTGTGTCAAGTCACTATTTCGTGAAAAATGGTACAAATGGGTAAAACTGGTATGCGCTGCAATTAGCCTTGCCTTTCCGGCATCCAATAGCTAATGCAAACTCTATAATAATGCTATAAGTTCTCGGTAATGAAACAATTGGTCTGATTGCACTACAAGTACATGCTCAATTTTAGGACCAATATGGCAGTCAATTATACAAAAATATAGTATATACAGGATGTCTCCATAATGGGCGCAATGTTATCGACAATGAGCTAGCATGTGCTGGGCCGTCAGATTTCGTTAATTGATTCTTTACAGAAGTAAACGTTCGTCCCAATGCTTATCACGCCAATCATGGACACCCTCTTGTTTTTTTCCAGGCTGACATCTACTGTAATTGGCCTTGGATTATAGACAAACGTACACAATGGCCTTAAATTTAATTTTTTTTATTTTTCCCGACCTTGCTTGATGAGCTATGGGAATTTCCGATGACAAAGCTGAGGAAAGCCCTTAGCTGATGAAAGCCCGCACTGATTCCAACATCATCCGAGTCTTTCATTGGAGCATAGACGTAAACAACGCTTCTTTCATCCCATTGCACATCAATCTGCAAATGCGCCATTTTATCCATAACCAAAGTATGTCTAGTACGTTTCAAGCCACCATTCTCAGGCAGGGACATTAACCCAATTCAGAGACCATTTCATGGATGCATATAACAGGGTCGAACACCCACACATGTAGGAACGTTTTAATAATTAATTTACGGAACATGGACTAATTATTTTAATGGACTTGCAAACAACCGTATGTTGGCACCACCCGCACTGTCACCAATCGAGTGTGGAAAAGAATTGGATTGCCCACACTGCTGCCATACAGCAGTAGCCTGATGGGCCTCATCACATTACAGATGCTGCGTTTAATAACCCCAGCCGGACATAATTCTCTCACGGTGGGGGCGCCCTCCACTGTTGGAAGAGTTGGCTCCCAATTTCGTATAATGAAAGCGGAAGGAAATGACATCCTGCTAAGTTTCATCAGATCAACGGGATTCCTGTTTGGATAAAAGTGATCTTTTTCTGTCAAACAGGGTATAGCAATTTCTTCCTCCAAAAATGGGCGAACAATGCGACGTCCGGCTACCGAAACCGAAGCCCTTGACATTAGGTGGAATTCGGCCCGAAATGGGAAAGTCAATTTGAGTCTCTGCTGTACTTCATTTTTAGGCTAGATTGGTCTAAGTAAGGCATCCGTAAACTGAAAATGGTGCCAACATGTCAACGTTTAAGATGATAAACCCTTTGTCTGCAACGATAGGATTTTAGAAAACAATCCTTGATTTGATCATGTGTGTGATTCATTTTCCTACAACTAGAAACGTTTCATTGGCTTTTCTTCAAAGATTCACAAATGTGTTGAATTTTCAACAATGCACCACATATGCTTGTTATTTAGACTTGTTTCAAAAAGTGCTAAAGTTATGGAATAACGTTTTGCAAATGCGTGAAACTTGTTCGCTATACCTTGTTTTTTTTGCAACATATTGTTTTTTCTGCTAATCCAAATTTAGTAGTTTCTTAAGAGATTTTACACATGACCTGACCAAAAAAAAAATGAAAAGCAGCGTGCATTTTAAGATAAGTGCGCATTATTTCAAGTCTTTAAAAGTGAGTTTTTGTTATCAATTCAGATAACTTAATTCCAAATTACCACCAGAAATTAGTTCGAGCAAAATCAAATGTGCAAACTTGCTGTTTATCACGCGCGTTCAACACACTGCAGTGATGCAACTTATGTTTTCGAATGCACGCTTCCGTTAAGCCCAGAATGCAGCAATTACTCCACACTTTCTTCATTATAATTAAGGCAATTTCACGGAAATGCAAACACGCAACCCCTAAATAAATAAAAAGCAGGGAATGCAAAATTAAATGTGGCGAGAGGATTTCCGTAAAATACTGCATTTCCATGAACCCCGGTCTCGCAGCGCAATTGCAATTCTGCCAAAACAGTTCTAAAACCAGAATTAATCTTATCCTAAATGCCACGTTTTATACGTTTCGACAGTTACGCTTAAAATAGATTGTCATGAGATGTCATTAAAATAAAAATGTAGCCAAGTTACGCAGAGGTCTATCGTGAATTGCATGAAATCTGAACAAATCTTACAAGCACATATAAGACGTACAGTAAATGTAGCTATCTCGAACCTCTTTCATCGAAAAAAATTACTTAAGATCACTTAATATCAGATGACAAGAGTAAAACGTATACATGTAAACAAAAAATGATAACAGGAACAGGATATAGGCTCGGTCGCCGTCGTGAAACTCAATTTTTGCAGAACTGTTCCAATTCCGGAACTGGGTGAAAACAATTCTATAATGCAAACGATGTAATTTCATGTAAACATGCCATATCAATCGAACATCCTGCACATAACCAGAATCGGAAAAAAAAAATAAGGTGGGATTGGCGGAATTGCGACAAACTGGTGTTGACAAAGTGAACAAACGAGTGGTGCAACCGCGCAGTTCTGACAACTTTCAATTTCAATAAAAAAAAACAAAAAAAAACTTCAATTCCTCAACAATATCGCCATTCCGGCAAATGCATTGCATGAATGCCAGCAATTACATGTAAGTATTGTTAGGTTTTCATAACCTATTAAGTTTTTGTACGTTTAGAAACTGTAGTTATATTTTGAAGAAGATAATAAATACT
>JAQGBX010000759.1:0-30972 GCA_034698745.1 Megaphyllum sjaelandicum
GAAGACTTTACAGACTTATGGCTCACCTTGTAGTTACACCCGGTGTACACTTTTTGGCCCAATCAAATCCGCTATATGGCCATTGTAGGACTGCAGAATGGAGTTTAGCCAGTGATCCTAACCAGCATAACTGCTACCTAACCAGTTACTTATCCCAGTATGCCCTTGCATGGCCTTTGGTGGTAATGGTAATGACAAGCAGCGAATTTCCCACCAATCAGAAACCCTATGTTTAAAACAAATTTATTTCGAAATGTAAAATGAAAATGTGCTATTGAATATTTTACAATATTAATGTTATTAATATATTTGAGAATGCAAGTTATTTCAGGACTCGTGCAATATCTCTTCAGGCCCAGGGACGTTTTTATTATATTATACTATAGTGTAGAGATATTAGTCTGTTTTAATAATAGACATTTACAACATTTCCCGCAAAATTCCTCGGGTGCTATCTGATATCTAATCTGCAGAAGATTATTTAATTTTTCCGAAAAAAAAAAAAAAAACACGTTTCGCTATCCACGGGGTAGCCAGCCTTTAATAGGCCTGAAGCAATTATCGTTGAATCTCCGCGCGCATCACCTACCAGAAGACCACCAGCCTAAAGGTTGTATTAAGAAAATTAATCATTGCCATGGAAACATTTCAAGCGGCCCAACATTCCTATGACAACCATTCACGTGAGATAAATATTTTTTAGCCAAAAGCCTGCACAATCTGTACTTCCAAAGACTAACGAAGGCTAGGAGAGAGTTGCCATGGAAGTCTCGAAACTAGATGTTTTCCGTGTCATTTCTGAGCCAAGGGCTTTCAACCCTTTTTGTTAATAAGAGAGAGAAATCCGCTTGAAACAAAGCTAATTTGGGAAGATGTTTTCGAGAAATTCTAGATTTTGGAATGTTCTGAAATCTTTGTTGGATAATGCCAACTGTTTGCTGGCAATTCAAATCTTGGGATTGCAGACGTTAATATGGTGATACGTTTCTATAAATCATATGGACGCGTGGAGATGTACGTTGGTTAGACATCTTTTCTGAAAACTTTCTTTTCAAATAAAGTCTTGCAAAATTTCATTTTTCATAACCGAGTAAAACATACATATTTTATTTTATTTTACTATGAGAAACTTATATAATAACATGTATTCACTTTTAATTAATCTAATATCATAACAACGTCTTGGAATAGCACGATTCTCTTTTTATTTTATTTTACACACAAAATATTACTAAAGCAAACATCCCCGCCTAAGAAAGGGCTGAGTCCCTTGGGGCATTGTTGTTGTTGTCTTGGAAATACAAATATAAAAAGTGTTCTTGTAAGAGCACGCATTTAAAAACGTGTTTTAAAGAAGGCGATATTTTGTGAAATTTATCGCACTGTTTTCATAGATGTGAATCTTCAAAAAACTTATATATGGTTTTTTTTGTTTGTTTTTCGAAACCCGTCATTTTCTTAAATATTACAGAGAAAATTGCCTCCCCAACCACAGTTTACAACATTCACATAAAAATAAAATTTGCAAAAAACAATGAACTCAAAATATATGACATAATAACACTAATAAAAACTTGCAATAAAACTATAACAATGATTAAACCTAGCCACTAGCCAAAAATAACAATCACAGATACAGGTGGCCACACTGTAACGAAGAGTTGTTGTTTAAGGTCTTTTATTGATTAAATCCACCATGTCATTTATAGCCTATCATCAGAAACTGGCAATTTCAGCCGTCTAGTCGAGCTGTTGTGCTTCTGTTATTGATTCATTATTGATGGTGTAACGATCCTGATCATAGGTTAAAAACCTTGACAAATCATTCCAGAAAAAGTCAAATTCATCCAACTGTTTTAAAAACCTTATAAAATCGATTATTCACTTGTGGACCTTTTGAAAAAATAAATTCTGTATTTTCTAGACATTCATAAAACCAAATCTGAAAAATCATTAATTAGAGTTATGCATTTCGTAAACATGTCAAATAATCTTTTAGTTCATAAACAATTTCTTAATGTTTGACATATTGATCGTGAATGCAATAAAAAACTGAAGTATGAACTCCAAGCATAAAATTTACTGCCTCGTTTATCTTTAGAATTTATTGTTAAGCACTTCGTACGAGTATAATTTCGACCATGTTTTGCACATTAACGACAAATGTGTGACTCTAGAGTGACATTTATGACTACCATGCAAAGCCAACTGCCTTTCTATGGTAGGTATTAAATTGAATGCGTTTCTAATGAATTTTTAAAATTACTACGTAGAGAAAATCGTACTAGCCGTACTTCAAAATCTTTCACTTAAATAACGCCTCAATCATAAATAAATGTTGCAATGGCTTCTAAAATAATATTTTCAGAGAAACAAAATTTTTAACCAGAACAATGCATTTTAAAAACACTTTCAACCTGAAAAATGCATTTTAAAAATAATTTCAACCAGAAAAATGCATTTTAAAAATAATTTCAACCGGAAAAATGCATTTTAAAAATAATTTCAACCGGAAAAATGCATTTTAAAAATAATTTCAACCTGAAAAATGCATTTTAAAAATGATTTCAACCTGAAAAATGCATTTTGAAAGTAATCTCAACCTGAAAAATGCATTTTGAAAGTAATTTCAACCTGAAAAATGCATTTTGAAAGTAATCTCAACCTTAAAAATGCATTTTAAAAGTAATCTCAACCTGAACAAGGCATTTTGAAAGTAATTTCAACCTGAAAAATGCATTTTGAAAGTAATTTCAACCTGAAAAATGCATTTTGAAAGTAATTTTAACCTAAAAAATGCATTTAAAAATAATTTCAACAATAAACCGTTTTAACAAGAAAAATATATTTTAACAAACGTTTAGCTAGGAAAACCAATTTAAAAAAACAACACTTCATCCAAGAAGTTCACATTTCAGAAAACCATTTCAACCATAAAAATGCATTTCAGAAAACCATTTCAACCAGCAGAACGTATTTTAAAGTCATAGCAATCGAAGCAAAATGCCATTTAAAGCATTTCATGCAGAACAATGGGCTGTATGTATGGAATTTATACTTTGGGAGAGAACTCATCTCAATACTCTTTCATTCTCAATAATGCATTTTTAAGACAAACGCTTCAGTGGCAATGGAACTTTTTGAAATATTCGGAGATGGATCATTTAAATCGCAACAATTGCTAGATCCTGCGGTAAAAGCTAAACACATAAGAAATAATCTGCGAAACATTGGTGTATGATCAACCGGGTATTGCTATCCGATAATCCCAGAAGGGAAACAACCCGAAAGTGGGTTTAACACCGCAATGCAGTCTCACGGCAAATCTTAAGGGATTTCTGCTACTTTATCCTAGGAGATAGGTCTGCCATTATCAACGGAACAGATACCCATTCCTCGCGTAATACACATGTAATTGGGCATTGCCTCCGTAGGTGGCCATTAGGAGACTCTGATTCTACGGTGTTAAGTGCATTGATTTGTGGGAAAACGAAAAAGCTGAAAACTGGCCTATAGGTCAACAGCAACCATCCACGATAATGGTCGCTAGGAGGCTCTAATCGCGGAGATATATTTATGGGATGGGTGATGGAGACACGAAGCCTCCGAGCTTAAGTGATGAAGAATTCATTAATAATTTCTGATAGCAATTATCGCTGACAATGCAACCATTAGCAACATCCATTTTTTTGCCAGGTAATTTAATGCCAGAAATCCATTAACGGCCTTTCCAACCGAGAAATTCCTGCGGTGTGCCTCGTTTACCATACCCTCATTCTCATGCAAAATTTTCTGGCAAATTGGATTAGGTGGTAATATAAACATTTGTACTTGAGCACCGAGCGAGATCATAATTACTTCGAAATACTGTAAAAAATAAAAAAATACGGTTCTTGTTGATGTTTTCAATGCAGCTAACGGCATTTTTCTCTCGACTGCTTTGGATTATCCAATTTTGCAGATTAGCCTATGAGTGCGTTACGCAGGAATAGTGCGCAGATATTGGCTTTTGTTAATAATATAGTGTAGATCGAAAATGACAAACAATTAAGTGGAGAAAATTAAGCAATTTTTTTGTTGGTAAGAGTTTTTTGGGTCATTATCCAATTTGGTCGTTAGGAAAAAGTTGCATAATACACGGTAAAAATACAGGACGTCTTTTATGGATGATCCCTAACTATCCCGAAGCAATTAAAGGGTTGGCTTAATTACATGAAACTAATGAAATGAAATAAAAAAGAACTACATGTAGTGAATTTTGTTCATTCACATCGCATGTTTATTGTTGGTAAACTCAAGTTTTTTTTTTTTTCATATTCACAAAGATGACGTCAGAATACCTTCTCGCAGAATTGCATAAAAAAATCGGAAATAAAGGAATTTTTTGCAAGAGCTTTTCATGACATTATCGATCCAATTTGGTCGCTAATTACATACGGTCGCTGAAGTTATATGGATATGCTGGCAAAAGTTTTCCATGTGACCAAGGGAACGAACATCGACAATCGTTACTTTGTCCATCCCTTGTACATTTAGCTACGTCAACGAGTGATGTATCCTTCAATTCCTTTATTCTAATGATATTTGAAGTTCGAAATTCGAAAGGTGAGCTTCAATTTCCTCTTTAATGCAGTTAAGCTAATTCATCAGAAATGCACCAGCACCAACTTAAACTCTTGTTTGACGAAATCCAAGAAGCGATGTTTTTATTAATGGAAACGAAAAAAAAAACATTTTAGGAGATAAAATAACATTTGTGGAACCTAATATAAAAATCATCGTTATATAACGAGAGAAAAACAAGTCTGCCTTTCAAATCTCATTAAGGAAATCGAGTTATTGCATGTTATTTCAAAGCGCGCATAAACATATCTCGAAATGAATTTTTTATGAGCTTGTCGGCTCAACTAAAGGGCAAATTGACTTAGCAATTGCACGCCCGAACATTGATTTTTTATTCAGTGTTGCTGCAAAATCAAAAATTAATAAACCTAATAGCAACTACTGTATTGCGAGCTAAAGTTTAAAATAACCACTTGAAGTAGATGTTTTTTTTTAAAAAAAATAACATGCAGAATATACGGTCGTTAAAAATTAACAATAAAAACAACAAAATTAGAGACGAGTAAAGATGATGTCAGCGGAGCAAATAAAAAAAATTAAATATAATGATACACACGTAAATTATTATTAGCAAATAAATAGCCCGAAGGGTAATCCCCGGATTCAATGTTTACAGCCTTAAGAAGGAGACAAACATGTTTTCAAACCAGAGCCAAGGTAATTATGACTCAACTTCATATTTATAAGAGAACAACAGCAACAAAATACTGGAAATACTCTTTCAAGTATCAGCATGTAATAAACATCTTTATTACTTAATTCGATACAGTATGTTCACCCACCACATGTCTACGTAAACTTCTTTATATTTTTGAACCCATATTCGAAGGTTTGAGAATTTTTTTTTAAATTTTACCTCAAATTTACTTGTGAATGCATTTTCAAATTGTCACAATCAGCATTTATTTTTAAATATTTTTAAACTGTTTAATTTCAGTTAATTTCATAAATTAAAATTCTTTTTTGGCCCACATTTGGAGGCTACGTCAACGGCTACGACAACAAATAATTTGAAAACTTATTTAATTGTTCATTCTAATTTGACATACTGTTTGTAAAAAACATTTTAACATAATTTCAAGATACGACACTTAATCGATATATTTTGAAAATATAATTCAAAATGCATTTTAATTTTATGTGAAAACTATTAAAAATGTATTTTCGTACAAATTTTGAGACTAAGTTAACTGTCTCAATCAATGACAGATATATTTTGAAAACATACTTAACTTATAATGCATTTACTTTAATTCATTATTAAAATTCCTATTTAAATATAATTTGAATATGCGTTACTTAGTCGATATGTTTTTTACCGTAAATATAATTAGAAATTAATTTTGGATTTTATATGAAAATTGATAAACGTTATTTTCCCATACATTTTGAAGCTGAGCGTCAACTGATTCAATCGAAACATGTTGTGACCTATCTTTAAGAATTCTTTTTGAATTGAAATGTTTTAAAACTTCACCTCACAATTTCAAACATCTTAAGAAACACCAACAACCAATCGATAAATACATGTACTTCGCAACGTTTAATAGTCTATTTTTATTTTAGATATTTGAAAACTGGATGTGCGCACATTGATCTCAATTTAAGAAGTTTCCATTCGACATCTTCGATGAAAATGAAAACTAAAAACCCAATTTAATCATTCATTTTTGAATTTACATATCTTAAAAAATTGTATTTTCAAACATCTGAAGAAACATCGAAAAATAATTCGTAATTCATTTTATGAACGATTTTGATTTTGAATTGGATTTTAGATGTTTGAAAACCTGAATGTGGATATATATGTATGTATTGACCGCAATTTAATTAAAGACGCAAGAAGAAGACACCATTCACGAACCATTTCTCCAAACTGAAACCCACTTTTTTAAAGATCTTTTTCCATAGAGTGGGCAGTAGCATTAGTGTCACGTAACTGGGCTCTTTGAAATGCTACAATGTAGAACAGTAAGGGTTTTCACTGCACGTAGCTCCCCTGTTTCGCCATGAAAAGTATATAAAGGCTATCCCGTAACACAACCTGCGTTTGCGCTCCATTTGCCAGTTTAAATTTGTTAGCAAGCAAGCAACATGGAAATTGGCACTCGCGCAAAACAGAGCAAGAGAATAGCTTTTCCATTGCGCAATAAAGCTTTTCCATTGTAGTTTTATGGCTGCTAAATGGAGCGAGAGGATAAAAGGACCCCTGATATTTGCATGCACGCTGATCGGCGAAACATTTATCAGTTTTAAATAAATTTGCGAGAAACTGCCAAAAAGCCAAGCTCGATTTGGTATTCCCAAGCACCAGAAGAGCTCAGGATTCAGAATTCCTAGATTTATGCCCAAAGGCAGACTTGCCTGAGAGCAGGCAAAAAAAAAAAATACTTATCCTTTTAGGATCAGTGTTTGCCATTTATTTATGACCCTCGATTCTGGTTGCTTTTTCAACTGCTGAAAATCTGGGATTGAGGTTCTAGGTGTCTCTGGAGTCCGCGGAGGAGGTAATTCAACCGATCAATTTTTCTGGAGAATTTATGGAAAATGCAGGGAAAAGTTGGAAAGTTCTGGATTGAAAATGACAAGTTTGGACTTAAATATTGTACATTTTTTAACTGAAAAATGTGGAAAGCCTTTAAAATATGGACACTCTTTGGTCCTAACAAGCTCCATACTACATCATCATCATCATCAACCATGGCAACAACGCCGTTTGGTGTCTGAAGCCAACTTCTCGATCTTCCTCCAACCATCTCTATCCTGGACCAATAGTGGGGTCTCTGTGTTTCAGTGTAGGGTGATATCATGAACGAACATGGTCTAACTATAACAGTGGAAGATATTGGATTATTAACAGTTGGGAAATTATCTTTAAACTTTTAAAAAACATAAGCATACAGGAAATTTTGTTGTACGGACACAATGAAAGATCATGGGACATTCTAATAAAAATGGACGATTAAAATAAATGCATTTGGATTATTAAAGAATAAACATTTGCATGTAATTGTCGAGGTCATAAGATTTATGAAGTAATGGAATGTCATGCGAAATTTAATTGAAAAATACTTTTTGAGATATAATGTATTCATGTAGAACAGTATACATATACGATTTGATAAGGAATTTTGGCGTTATATACATGTAGTTGTTTTGCCCAAATAGAACTTTCGTAAAAATTGTAGTGAAATACATAATTTAAGACCGATGCACATAGACTCAAATATATCCTCAAAATGACATTGTCCTAAAGTGGGCTTCGGTTCACTGACATTTTCGACAAGTAAGCTAACATTCTTGAGTGTTCTGACATGTGAAACACAATGGGGCGTTTTTGTGCATAGCCTAAAAACAGCATGGTTTTCCCGGAGGGCAAAGATCATATTAGAAAATAACTCTTTCGCTTAATATTCAACCATACTTGCAGTCTTGTACCGTGAATTGGCAAATTTTATTCTGCCTGAGGCAAGGTTATGCCCGAATGCTTCGAAAAAGTTGGTATTAGATTGATTTAAGCAAGACTAGAATATCCACTTAATTATACAAACAATGCTTGCACGAGTGCAATTTTTCATGTAAAGTTGCAAACATCTAAACAAGTCTCACTTAAATCTGACAAGTTATCTGGGACCCAAAGAAAACACAGTTTATTATGCGGGAAATCTTAAAACTTGCCCACAAATCCATTGAAATTTTACGATTAAGAGGCTTTGCCTAACGTTCAAAGTTTTATTTCAACTCATTACTTCATTATTTTCAAGAAAAACATTAACACAATGAATTCCATTTAAAATCTGAATGTAAAACAAGACCTTAAGATATTTAAAAAAAATTCAAAATTTTAAAAGCTTTGAATTACAGACAAAGAAATATGGAAATTCAGACATTTACAGTTGGACAGAAGTATACTTTTTTGTATAATTTTTTTTTAAATGTAAGTCTTTTGTCTTTTACTTCTTGATTATAACATCTTAAAATGAAAAATTCTTTAGTAAAAGATCGTCGATATTGAAAAACAATAAGCGAAAAATGTCCCAGGCTGTATCGAAAACTAATTTCCATGCCATACCATTAAAGTAATACAGCTTAGAAAAATATTTTAGAATACCCGCTATTTGATCCTTGTAACTTCAATGTAATTATAACTTACCAAAATACGCAATAAATTATTTTTTATAGAAATATTGCGCAAATGGAAACAATTTCTTAATTTTAATGCTATTTTCTCCACTGCTAGTGAAATTATAGTCATTAATCTCCCACTCACTCAACATGGATTAAAATGGAAATAAAGTAATTCAATAGAGATGGAACGTTGTTAATAAACTAGTTGAATGTTAATTAATGAGGGAAAAATTCACTTATACAGTAACATGATTTACATCAAACGTAATGAAGTTTATGACAATCTTCAAAGAGTTTATGATCCTCTTAAATGCTCAACACACCACTTCAAGTGAAGTACATGTACATGCAATTTATATTTAAAAAGCTTGGCTTATATCCTTCGATGACATATTCTGAATTTACAAAGAATATAATTGCAACTGCTGCTATTAAACTGACGCAATTTTCCTCACATAACGTACTGTATACTTACCAAATTATTAGTGCTACAACGTGGACGCACCCTTTGAGTTAATAAAACGCAATAGCAAAGCACGTAAAATTAATCAAATTAAAGATGCGTAAATAATGCTCTTGATATGCCAATATTTATCTTTGCCGTAGTTTAATTATCCTCTGGGCGCAACTAATTAGCAGCAGAAATGTTGCAATTGTGCAGTAAAGGGACTCGCACGCCCATAATGCACTTCGAAGGACTACTGGGAATTAGTTGAATGAGTTTATGGACAGTGTTTGCCGTTCAATTTGTTTCCAGGCACATTCTGACGATGAGTTGAACATAACTAAGGGCCTATAATTACTTTATTTGCATAAACCATTTTAATTAGGAAGTGTCTCTTAACGGTGCAAGAAACATACATGTATATTCGCTGATTTATATTTTGCTTATCAGCAATTCGACTTGGTAATGCAATGATAAACATTCACGAGAACCTATTAATAATTGACAGTCAGGAAGTTCATGAAGAACTAGGGAACTGAAAATCATTGAAAACATATATACGATTGTCATTAAATTATCACAAATGCTCATGTGAAACCTATATGTTGAACTCAGGGTTGTTGAACCATTGGAAAACAAACTGGAATAAAAATAAATAAAAAAATCAATAACTGATTTTCAATTACGCTGGTATCTCAGTACTTAATAAAAGTAAATCTATGAAAAGCGGTATACGGTTATATGTCAATTAGGAAATAGTGCGTACAAAAATTCCAATAAAAACTGATACGATTTTTAATATGTCCGAAATTGAAGTCAAATGAAACCTATATAGCTTGACGATACTGCAAATGTTAAAACTTGTTAATGCTACAGGTTAGTAATAAATGCATTAAATTGGAAAAAATAGAAGCTGCATGCTAATGGGTTCATTTCAGAAAAAAAAACATTGATGATGCTAATGGTTTGCAAACTGATAAACTGATAAACGAATAACGATTATTTGTTGCAACCACAATATTAACAATACATGTATCTGTAAAAAACACAGATGCTGCATTACGAAAAACTTGTGAAAAAACTTCAATCAAGTAGCCTAATATTAAAAAAACAAACGCATTGCTGATATATACCTATAGGTATGAGCAACTGAAACGTTTGCGGGGGCTGGGAAACTGAAGAAGCTTATGGCATCAGTAGGCCTATTTGTAAAAAGTTGTAAAGCAATGATGTGGATATTAATGCTCTTATTGGTATCATTAAAGGTGAAAGCTATGGCAAAATTGAGTCATTCAATATCAGTAAATTGCACAGCAGCGCATTCCAGCACCTGTTTACCTATACATACGCCTATATAGCACCCAGACATGTCGCAACTAAACCAAACGCAACGACGCGACGCCCAGAAGTCGGTATTTAATGATCTAAGTTGATAATCAGTTTTGCAACCTTAATTATAACCAAGGGCTTCTCCAACATTGAAATGTGAAACCAACCGAGTTGCTGGAAAGCCGTTCATTAACATTTGCCGGCATTGGCCAAATCTAACGCCCAGAATACCATGTTTGTGGTTATCATGGCAACCTCATTGTTGGCAGGCTCATCAGCGTGGAATTTTAGGTCAGTGGTGAAGGTGCTTTTCAAAAGAAGTAGAAAATCGCATCTACAGCCAGCTTCTGGTAAACAACTCGATGTGTGACTGCGTTTTATTAACGTGAATGTTGATGAGCAATGTTCTACATAAAAACCAAGCAATTTTACTTAAATAAAATTGTCAAGTGTTTCCTTTTTCAAAATAGTAATAATAATAATAGCAATCATAATATTAATGATACTTAAAAAATCTTTTCATGAAGGTTTCATAACATTCTGCCATCGTCCCTTGCAATTTTCTGTGGCCAATGCCACCGAAAGCTTCAAGAAATCAAACTTTATTCACCATAGTTTACAGAATGTCACCAAATGGCAGAACCAGTAAAAATGCCTTGTCCTGTCATGATTTTCTAGGATTAGCAAACAACATTTTGAAAAAAAGATTCTATTCTATGAAACCTTCATGAAAAGATTATTTAAGTATTATTAATATTATGATTACTATTATTATTATCCTTTTTTTTCTTTTTTCTTTGAAAAAGGGAACACTTGACAATTTTATTTAAGTAAAATTGGTTGGTTTGCTCATCAACCTCCAATTAAGTTGATAAAAACGCAGTTGTTGTTTTTTTTACTTTTTTTGGTCACTCCCGTGACCTATGGCCCATACTGTCTGTCCGTGGTCGCCACAGAACCTTTTCTTGGGGTTCTTCAAAGTACCTAAAACGTTTCTCCCGGTGAAGCTGATATATTTTCCAAATATTCCAACCATATTTACTGACTTATTATGTCATGTTATCGTTAGTGACAAAAATTTCTACACGGCTTTCTATAGCTTTTAATACGAACGAACGTTTGCAACAAATTCAAAAAATTTGTCATGATATTCTCTCTATAATGGGGAGGAAGACATGTATTCAGTCATTTCATTCTGTCTGGTAGCAAAGCCAGCAACCGTTTTCAAACAAAACAAGATTTCTTGCCATGTCATCGGTTTAATCTTCGATTCTTGGCAGGAGGCATCCCGCTTTCTTCAGCATCCAAATTCTCAGAAACGTAGCAAGCCACAAAATGCCCATCCGTACAAACATCAAGAGTTGTGGGTTGGGGCAGAGCGTCAACATAGGCGTATCCATGGTGCCAACAAAATCAAGCGCTTTTTATTTAATGCTTGCATTTCTGCTTCGTCGCTTTTGCATGGTTGAACGACAGCCATCAGCCCATCCTGTAAGGAAAACAACATTGTCCCCTAACAAAAGGGAAGGTACCTTATATGTCTTCATAATGAAGAATTTTATGGATACCAATGCTCAGAACGCTTTTTGGTATAGTCAGCATACTTTGCGGTAGTTAACCTGGAGAACATATTGCAGAGCCCAGCAAAGAAACTTTCTTTTTGTGCTAAATTTCTGTTTGAACACGATCATGTTTGTGCTGCTAAGACGCTTTAAAATTATGTGTAACTAGCGGAAAAACCCGGCGTTGTTCGGAGCTAAATTGCTTTCAACTTTGATAGCCTTGGAATTCCCCATGGATTTAACGTCCTCAGCGCAGTTCTGAGTCATCAAAGGCCATTCGAAATGGGCGTCTTCGAAATGCACGTCCCCCCTACGCGCTAGACGAAAACGTTATTTTCGAATGGCCCCACACGAAAGAACTTACAAACCCAGCCAGCCAGCCACAAACAAGATGGACGCGTTTTCCCTTTTATAGATGATTTGTGGCTATGGTTGCATATCCAACTCATTGACATCAATTGTTGTCAGATTTTTTATAACAAATCTCATCTCTTCAGTAAACGCATTATATTTTTGCACAACATTCTACATTTATCAATCACGTTTTTTTGGAAATTTGGTGAAAGTTACAGCTTGTATTGAAATATCAGCCACATAAATATTCCCTTTACAATATTTCAGTTAAATTTAAAAATGTCACATCATTTCAGAAAATACGGATTTCAAAAATACTTGTTTATGACATTAAAATAATACAGGAAATACATGTACGTTTCAAAATAAAATTTTAAAAACACTTAATTCAATGAAATGAAAACATTCGCAAGTTCAAGTTAGACAGTTTAGGTTGCAACCTACTTGTATAAAAATATATTTTTATAGTAAAATCCCTCGAGTTTTTTTTTTATAATTTTCGCGAAAACTGAAGAGATTTAAATAGTTGACATGTGTCCTAAAACCTAACCAGGCAACTTTTTCTACTGTCGCAATAGCACGCAGTTATTTCATTTCTGGCGAACTGAATATAAAAGTTGACCACAAACAGCATCCATGAACCGAGCCGGATACAACTTCTAATGAACGGGAAGAGTGAGGAGGATTAATGGCCTTCAGCATGCAGTTTACGAGGCATGGCTTCTAAGACAATGCATAAATAACGCCAAAAAGGAATAGGTATATTTTTCAAATTTAATAAAAATTCTAAAAATACCTGACTATAGGCATTTAATAGAAAACGGGTTATTTATATAACCGACACTTTTAAATTTAACCCTGAAATCCAGTTGTTTTTCGTAAGAGATCGATGAGTAAGTCTCACCCACTTTGCAAGCTGCGGTGATATTTTTAAGCAGATGATCGAGTGAAATTGATCTACTGTATATAAACACGAGATAGATCTGTGCAAACTAAGTCTGGGATTTTCTTGTAAATTGTTAGGATCGAGGGCGATCGATGCATCCACTTTCACATTATCTCTTAAAAATACAATTATAAGAATATGCTAATTTAATATTAGAAACTTCTCAATTGCCACCAATCATGCATTAAATGCATATATCCAGAAGCTCTTCAGTATACGACCTTGTAAAAAGTTACTTATAAAACCATATCTTTGGAGAATTTGCTCAAAAACCGATTGGATTTTTAAATTTCGACCGGATATTAGAAGTCACATTCACTTTGTTCACTAATTATCCACGATAACTGGCGTACTTTTATACTGTATATTTGTTCTGCTCATTAAGAGCACCGTGATTAAAGAGTCTGGTGCGCGGCAAGCCGCGTTGAATGAATGATCCCAGAATGCAACAAAACTAATCAAACGCCAACGCATCTCGATTAAACAGGCGGTAATTGCAAGATTGGCTTTAGATGAAAATGCTTCAACAATGACTCGTCAAAACAAGATCACATCAATCAATGCCAAAGGTGCATGGATTAACTTCAAGCAAAATATTTTGGCAAAGCTCATGAATTTTTTAAAAAAAAATATTGGTGCGTTTTTTAGACAGACTTAATTGTTGTTATACGTTCTTAACGTTCGTGTGATTTCCTTCATGCTTAATGAATTTCGACAAAACAAAACAAACAGGAAAAGACCTTATCAGAACTCAATCAGAATATTCATGATGAAAACAGCTCAGTACAAGTATAAGGAAACTCGGAGACAGGAACTGCGAACGATGTGTACCAAGTTACCAACTGAATCTGCCTATTCATAACATCATGAGCAGTAATATTTGACCCATGTCCTCAAATTATACATGCATATATAATGTTTATTTAGTTCTAAATAAGATAATCTATAACATGTGTATTTCAATGTCATCACTGCATTATCACATCATTAGCAGCTGATATTTTTGAAATCAGTGCACAAAGTTCCATAAAAGTTGCGCATCTTTAAGACTTTTTAAGAATTCAGGTCATTCTTTCTGGCATAAACAAAGTAAAGTCGTTTACATATAGATATCCACATTTCTGGGTGTACCTATTGGTTTGTAATCTCAGATGAACACTAATGCCTCATTAACAGCAACAGAAATCAAAAATTCGCATTCCGGTGCAAGTACTCGTTACGATTACTCTGAACTACAAAGCCATTACCTGATCTTTATGAAAGTGTTCGCAATCAGAAAATTCATTTGCAGCCTCGTCACGTACTATAGCATGTGCTGTGATTAGGCTTTCAAAGTGGCGAAGACGTGCACCAAAGACCACGTGCTATAAGGGTAGCCAACCTCAAACCACATGCAATAAGAATCAGCTATCTCTATTGTATACATGTAATTGCAAATGATTTTCAAAAACTGTCCTGCTTTTCTACATTTTGAATACATTGGCGACTATAATTTTGGACACCATCTGAATATGGTAAATCTATTTGGTAAATCAATCTGACTTGCAATTATAAAAATATACTTAATAATTACTGGTATTAATTCATTTTGAAATGAAATACAATGTATACAAAATACGATGTATTTACGAGTGCGTCTTCCAGAATCATTTTCAAATTCCCATTCCCAAAACTGTTTAACCTACTTGAGCGCCATCCACTGGCACCCAGAATTATATTTAAAAAGATACAACTCTTAAACTTGATGTTTTATATGCTGCAGAGCTATGAAATTTATGAGACAAGTTAAATTCAATCTGATGCGTAGCAATGCATCCATGCGCATTATGCAAATATATACAGGATGTGAAATGTCAACAACGTACGTTTTACTCTTAATTCATGCAGTATTTAGCGGAAGTCAGGCTGCAACTCGGAGAATATATCTTCTTTTTACCACGTGATTCCTGTCGCCCCATTGAAGCGACGAAGGAAGCACGTGACATTCTGCTTCCTCCATACTTTGGAGCGGATATGGCCCGGTACACATCGCTACCCTGCATTAGCCGTGTAACAGTATATTGACAGAAGACTAAAAAGGTAAATCAGTGGAGGAATAAGTCTTGCGAGAAAATTACTTTTAAAATGTGGACTATATACATGTCGAATTTTATGCATGCTTCTAAACATTCCTTATTATTCAACTGCATGCAAAATGAAGGAGCTTCATCATATAAAACTGCGGATTGTATGGTAGTATATTTAGGATAAGACTGAACAAAAATTGTCAATGCGTCAACCACTGTTATTGTCAACCTGGAAAGTAACAGCTACAAGATTTGCAGTAGGATATTTCCTGAAACATCTTCTTCTTGGTTTTCTAGGATGACGAAGGGAATTTGTCATCCAGATAATTAACCACTTTCGTAGCTGATTGAAAAAGCTTTGACGGGATACCTTGTAGAGAGTTGAGTTGTATTTAATTGACATGTTCAGTGAGCATTCTTCATTTTACCGGTATGTGGATTTTTCGTTACGCCCGCTACATTAAATGACGAACAAGCCAGTTGTTAAACACATTCTTGGCTACTTTCAAAGGTGGCACAACCTTTATCGTACTGTTATAAGAATGCTAACCTGATTTTGTGAGTCGACACCAGAGATGACTGTTTAAATTACCATCAAATACGATTAAAAACAAGCTAATATTCAGAAAATCGCATCACCCTTTATACACAGTATATGATAATGCCTGTTTGGGCAACATACTTTTTAAAAAGTTGCATTGGGCACTAACTGGATTTTTGCAGATGAATTGCCCCAAGCCAACCCTGCAGGTCCCGTTGCATCGAGTAAACAAACAAATGCTCAAATTAAATATTTGTTTTCAGCAGCTTCCAGGGCAAATGCTGAAACGTTCTCTATGTCAATATTCCGTACAGAACTTGAATTTTCAATTAAGAAATTCGAATGATTTGCCGAGATATTTAAAAGACGAGAGAACACTCTACAATGATGACATCCTTAAATGTTAACATCAGTCAACTTAACAAACATGCCAAAATACATGAAAGAACAAAGATAATACAAAGAAACCTAATACCTCTCTAAAATATTAAATCGACGTTTTGCACCACTGCTAAGAAGGAAACGGGAATATCAGTCTGAAAATTTCAACTATATACCAGCCTTCGACAGCCATCACGAAATAGGCTTATTTCTAAATCCCATATTCCCATTCATGATAGTTTTGTTTTTAAAGCTGTTTTCTTTTTCGACAAATTGTTACTAAACGGTTTTTGCGAACAACTAATAGCCATTAATTAAGCCAGTCACTGTATATTTCAAGTGCTGTTCATAATAAACATTTCTACATGTACATGTATGCAAGTATAGGCTACATGTTGCAGAAAAGCACTTATGCATTGACGACTTCAATAATTCTGTAAACTGCTATAGTTCAAAAACGTCTAATTTTCATAAACATAGTTCACAAATTTCAAATCATTAAGACATTTCAAAATGCCTTTACAAAGAATATTCGGCTGCTGCGAAATACTATAATGATGAATGCATAAAATTACTTGGTTAGATGCATTTCATAACGTTAAAAACAACATTTGTGCAATTCTACAATGAATGATCTTTTTCAAATACAATTCTGAAATATTCCAACTATATGCACCTGATGATGGCGCACATGAGTAAGTACATTTCCAACTATAGCTTTTGAAATTTGTGTAATAATGCATATTCATTATCTCAAAACTCGCTCCACTTTTGAATTGCCCTTTCTGCTTCTGCTTTACAAAGGCAGACACCTGTAGTCAACCGCCTCTTTCGAGATGAATTTTCGGTAAGTCATCCGAAGCTCTCACGGTTATTTTCATAACGATCACGCGACGTTTACGTAATAACAGTTACTTTTTTCCTTTGTGCTCTTCTGATAATAGCCTTCGCATTGGAAGCCTATGAAACTGCAGTCATTTATTGAATTTTCTAGGTGCCCTCGCCCTTCCAACTCCCCCCTTTGGGGGATTTCTTATTAAAATCCATTCACTGAGAGCCAGCTAGGTCGATGCTTTCTCCGAGCTGGTTTTGCCCTGTTCTGCTAACAAAATGTGCGCAAAAATGCTATCCTCTTTCTATTTAATCTGACTTTTGTGTCAACACGAAAAGTGCTGAGTCCTTAATTCATAAGGCGCACCATGATTGGAGCCATGCTTTCAGACTGCAAAACGAACTCTCGCACAATGCCAGTTAGCCATCGGGCAGACAAGCTCTTCTTTCAGACGTCGTGCCAACGTTCCCGATGACCTTTATTAACGGACGTGTTCCGAAACGAACACAATCAATGGAGTCAACAAAGCGCTCGACACCAACGAAAGCAACTTTGTTGAATTTATGAGAAAATATTGCTTAGTGTTGTGACACGTTTCTCAAAAACTCTAATCTTCTCAAATGAAGGTTTTTTTTATATAAAATCAAGTTACAATCCCTGCTTGTTGGATGGTTGGTTGCTTGTTGGGATTTTATGGCACAATGCATGGTATATAGGCAAAAGGCGCCCGGGAGGTGATATACAGGGCGAAAGTAATGCATAGATTAAGGCCTTAAAATAATAAAACTGATTGGAGATAAAACATCAAAACACAAAAGCAAGGGCCCTGGTTACAATAGACCGAAGCATCAACCCCAAGTAAAAAGGTAAAAGGGCAATAGATAAGTTGCATTTGACGTCACGCAGCTCGTGGGCGTGGCTAATGTGACATGGTTTACATTGTGGGCGTGTTTTGTGTTGGAGTACTGTACATGAATCTGAGAATCGCGGCGCTAATGAGGAGCATCATTCCAAAAACTAAGAAAATGCCCCGTTTCATACTATCCCTTACCCATGAATTATAGATTTTTTATCCGAAAGTAAATATTTTGATGATGTTTTGCCGCTTCAAATCAAAAATTGTGTGAATTTACTCGTTTATTTGTAAATAATAATTTAATAAAAGAATAATGCAAAATGATACATGGAACGAACGCGCCTGCTGCCTGCACATCAAATTTACATGTATCTATAGCAAAGTCAATGATTTTTGCAGCTGTATATCTTAACAAACAGCTTATGCTAATACTGTATACATGTACCTTGGAGTATCCCACTTTGTCTGATGATCTGGGCGGGGCAAGACCGCGTCATCTGTTTGTCGTCTGCTCGTGAAAATTATCTATACTGCTTACCTGCAAAACGTACATTGCTTCTTACTATCATTATATTCAAGGAACAATTAAGGTAGTTGTTCTTTACACGTGTATTTGCAGCACAACGACATTTTAGAACGCACCCATGACTTTTTCACCTCATGTGTATTTCTTAGCAACAATTATTCCCCAATGATCAATACTACTGAAAAGTTAATGCGCTTACATTTGCTATCGTAATGTCATTGTCCTTAATTGACATTATGCTTCACCAGGGACATTTTAAGCTTATTATGCGCAAATGTCATATATTGAAGTTTATTGCTCATTTTAGCACTGCTGCGTCATCTATATGCTCTCGAGTGCATGTGTGAATTTGTGAAACAAAGTATCATCAACCGGCCTCTTTATCAACAAAAGAATTGCTGAAGAATAGAATCTAATCATCGCACTGCTTATGGAGGCCCATTGTACAGTATCCTCATACGCACGCATTAGTGCCAATTAACCAAATCCTCCCATTGTTCTCCTAACTCACTTTCTTGTCATTGTTCACTGAAAATTGACTCTTTGCCAAAAATTATAACGTTTAATTTGTGGAAAATTGGACGGTCGATTTAGCAAACACTTCATGGTGCTCAGTTACGCAGACATTCATCTAATCCGCTTATTGAAACTTTTCAATGATGAAGAATATCTTTTAAAAAACTAAAAAATGATTTCTTTGGTTGGTTGGATATAAGGGCTTTAGCGGCTTTCTTTGGAAATTATTGCGGGTTTCTGGAAAAAACGTGGGTTTCTTTGAGAAATATAACATGGATTGCTTTGAGAAATAACGTGGGCTGCTCTGAGAAATAACGTGGGATGAATTGAGAAATAACGTCGGCTGCTTTGAGAAATAACGTGGCTTTCTTCGAGAAATAACGTGGTCAAGCATGCAGATGCTACAGCTGCTTTGAGAAATAACGTGGATAGCTTTCAGAAATTAGGTTGGGCTTCTTTGAGAAATAACGTGGATTGCTTTGAGAAATAACCTGGCTTTCTTTAAAAAAATAAATTGGTCAAGCAGCCGCTACAGCCGCTTTTAGACATAACGTTGGCTGCTTTGAGAAATAACGTGGATAGCTTTGAGAAATAAGGTGGGCTGCTTTGAGAAATAACGTGAGTTTCTTGGAGAAGTATACGTGGGATTCTCTGAAAAATAATTTTTTTATTGAAAACGTGCATGGTTTGTTTGAGAATAGTTTTCTTCGCTTTTTTATAGAAACGCATTAGATGAAACAGTTTGTCGCGGTCTCGAAAAGGAAGATAAGAAGCTTAGGGTAATTGTCAAAGGAGGATAATATCCAACAACTTCCCACGTTTAGGCTAACAGACAAGAAAATATCTTAAACGACAACGTGTAATTTCGGGTGACATTCCCTCGATAAAACTTTATAACTCCCGCATCTTTTGCAACGACTCGAACTTCTCAGACACCAACTTGCAACCAGCACTTCCGTCCAATTCAGCAAAACTTGGTTTCAATTAGTAAATCCACCACCGCAGCGCAATTTCGCTTCATTGTGCAATCACAATGGCCTCGGCAAAACACAGGCCATGCATCGATTCCAAGCAAGCGCTCACTTCGTAGCAACGAATTAATCCTAAAACACTATAGGCTAAGCTAGCCAATCGAATCAAGCTATTATTGGAGGCAGATTTACCTGGCAGCAGTTTATCAGCCTCAATTTTTCCTTTGACTCGTGCCAAACCTCGCTTCGCATTCAAAATGCGGCCCAGTGGCACAATGCTCGCATTCAGGGCATTTTGGTTGATGCAGTTTCGTGCCATTAATCATGTTGGCTTGCCGTCAAAAATATTAGGCACAAGACGGATGGCTTGCCAAAAATATGCCGTGGAAGTTGGTTATTTCTGGAAATTTGGGCCCCCACGAATTGGGCGCCTTTGGAGGAGAACAGATGGAACGAGATGACACGTGTTCCGCCGTGCTATTGCATAAATAGCACGGAAGAAAGGCATCACGACCAGAATTAGCAACTGGTAAACAAAATAAGAATGCAAAATTGCGCAAATCACGGTGGATTGCGTTTCTGTCTGTCATCAGTGAAGGCGGGCTAAGGTTATTTTACTTGCCTTCATTCATGCAAATGATTCAAGCTGCTATCCAAAATGGCCGCATACTTTCTAAACAAAACTTTTCTTATCAAACAAAATATGGTATGCACATTTGCAGAATGCGGAAAATCAGTTTTTTCCGCTAAAAATATGCATGGGTTGCCAAATCTGTGTTCGCTAATAAAAGCGACTATCTTCATAAACCATAGGCTCAGTTACATAATAAAACTTAACCACAAAGATCTTCAATGATAACAATGGATTCTGGAAATTGGCCAAATTTTCGTTGGGCAATCATTTTAAGTTACAATTTCGACAGCTTTTTATCGGCAATCTTTTAAAGTTAAGTCATCTTAGTTGACTATAGAATGTCAAAAGCCAAATTTTGCAGTGAATATTTATTTCAAATACACGTCATGCAGTTTATTTTCAAGAAAGAAATGGAATCTCCAATGTTGAAAACATGCTTTTTCTAATGAAAACTTCCATCTTTATGACCCTAAGGACATTGCCGTTTCTCCCAGCACACAGTACGTAATTAATGTTTAAGAATAATATCATCGAAAAATAATGGGGCGAACTACTTTTCTTCTTCGGAATGAGCGCGTCATAAATATTGGATCCCACGTGACATTTTCAGCAAACAATAATGCAATCATCATACTTCAAGTTGATTATTGAAAATTTAAAGTTTAACGATCCGTATAGTGAACCGAACACAGGGTGGCAAAAGAAGTCTGTTGCATCCCCCAAATTACGAGAATGGCTGCAAAAATGAAAAATCTGATGAGGGGAACAAATAGCAACCATGGGGTGCTGAATGCAATCGTGCCCAAAACATTTGGCCCCGAGGCCCATTTCAAGGGCCTTAAGGTCCTCTGTCTTAATCGGTAATAGATATGAAGAAAAAGTCAATTAAAAAGTTGTAGGGCGTCGAAAAATTAGTTTAATGGGTCCATTTGAAACATTTAATTATTGATCGCCACTCAACATATGACTTCAGGGCTTCTTGTATGTTTGCAAACATGCATAACACCGCTACATTGCAGGAAAGCTCGCTTCCTAAACAAACCAGGCACTAGAGCTTTCCTGCAATGAGGCGATGTTATGCATGGGAGCAAACATACAAGAAGCCCTGAGGTCATTTGTTGTGTGGCGATCGATAATTAAATGTAATTCAAATGGAGCCATTAAACTAATCTTTCGACGCCCTACAACTTTCTAGTTGACGTTTTCTTCATAGCTATTACAGTTTAACAAATAGTCCCTAAAGAGCTTTCAAATGGACCTAGGGGCCAAATGTTTTGGGAACGATTGCATTCAGAACCCCATGGTTCCTATATGTTCCCCTCATCAGATTTTTTATTTTTGCAGCCATTCTTGAAATTTAGGGGGTGCTCCAGACTTTTTGCCACCCTGTATAGAATACGAAATATTCAAAATTACAACAACAGAAAGTTTTTTGAGCAAGTTTTTCTAAAATGTATTTCTTTTCCATGAATGGAAGCATATGAAGCATAGTAAATCTTCAATTCAAAATTGCCAATTAAATACGCGAGAGTACGGTTGGGTGGTAATTTCATTACAAATGTGTCCAATATAGAATTTAATATTTGAAATAGTTTTTTTGCATTTTATAAACCGATTTCAGACGAGTGATATTTAATGCAATTCCTCACTCAAAATGTGAAACAACCAGAGTTAGATTGTGGCATCAATAAAGTGCGCATCATTCTGCTGCATTTTTTTCTTTCAGTCATCAACATACAATTAAGATTGGCAGCAACAAGGAACTGCAATAAGCAGTGACACCAATAAGTAACAAAGAAAGAGAGAGACAGATCAACTTGCACCTTGGGCTTCAACGCATACACGACGTTAACTCTCTTTAAGAGATAACTTAGGTCAAAGTCAACCAAAATGCCAAAACTTTGCCACTAATTGGTGCCCAACCAAAATGTCACAAAAATAATAAATGTCAAATCACAACATAATCACGGCAAAACTGTCAGGTTTATAATACATCAGAAATAGGTTAATTCATTACTTTATTACACCCAACTGAGTGTTTACAAAGAAGAAATTTAAATTTTAGTTTTTGATATTTTTAAGTTGTGATCTTTGTTGATTGATATTATTAACGGCAAATTATCTAGTTGCTACAGACATTTGCACCAATTAACACACTAACGGCTTTCATTTCTCGAAGAATTTTTTCAAATATGCCTTACGATGCAATGTTTTGATACTGGCAATATCAATTGGCAATGATTAACCAATGATAAAGGTTGCAATGCTGTCAACATGCATTCAACTCAATTAAGAAACACGAGTACAGCTCCACAAACACAAGATAATACTCCCTGCTGAAACCTAACAAACATGTTAGACATTCTCGACACAAATTCCTTGACGTAGTCTTTACAGGAGATAAGCTATACTTACATTACATGTAGTGTTGACGATAAACCATTGGAACAAATAAGTACTTTTATATTTGTTCAAAGAAATTAATAGCTTATCCACCAAGAACAATAACAAAAATAATGACCATGAAAAGTATAGATGCCAATTTTCTATAGCCTGACACGACAAAAGCTGACAAAGATCAGTCATGTTAACTACCAACGCTACAACAGATTCACAATAGCATAGCATAAAGACAATAAAATATCGTTCGGATAAATAACTTTTCAAGCCCACGCCTTGCGACGAATAGACCTAGCAAATTCATGATTAGACGATGGCTGGTTAGGTAGTAATCCTTATTGTCAATCAGATTAATCATGACAAAGCATTTGGGAGAAAAGAAGCTGATGGGTCAGAAAGGATGCATTAGAGCACGTTTCAGATGAGACCGTTCCGGAAAATCTCCAAGCAGATATTACTTCACCTCCACTTCATCAAAACGAATCACCAGGCAGTTGAGGACATCAAATTTGATCAAAACAAGGAAAGGGATAAACATATAATGAAAAAATAACTAGTACAAAAGGCCGTAATGAACAAAGAAAGGGATTTGGTTGATTATAGGTCAAAGGGACAATAGTGCCTGGAGCCAAAGTAGTGGAGTAAAGAAAGACAACAGAAAAGTATTATGTCCAACAGACAAACATCTTAAAACAATGGGCATTTTCATAAATCACTGGTTATTAAAGACCATCGCATTAGGACAGTTATCATGCATGGATACCTTGCCTTAAGCTTTAGATTACACATGTTTTTAAGTTTGAAATTATTGTTAAACTCTGCTAATAAAAACATTTTCAAAATATATGCATGTATTTCATTGAGAGAATGCCCTTTTTAAACTATAACATGAACAAATTCATTCTTAAATAACATTCATAAATAACTTTTTAAACACTGTATTAAGGAAGGCAAGTTGAAACATGTTCTACTTTATACAGTTCATGTACTGAATATTCCAAAATTCCTAAGGACGTTTATGAAATTATTTGAACTATTCCATTGAACTATTGACAACATATTACTTCTGCGATTATCTCAAGTGCTACTCCAAATTTTGTTCAGAAATGGACTTTTAAAATGCGATCAACTGTTGATATCGTAACTGCCTCCTCCGATGTTTGCAAAATGAAACTGAAAGCAGAACCATGTTGACAGTGTTTCAAACACTTTTCTCATTGGAATCTCTTCACTTGCTACCTCAATTATCTTCACTGTGAGGTAAGAGCAAAACAAACCAACCACTGCCATAACTTGGCTTGTTTGATGTGCTCTTAGAGATCCAGTGTTCTTTATACATATCGATATTGGCTATATGGGCACTACTTGTTGCTGCCCAGTGTTTTGTGGCAAGTTAAAATCAAGTGTAATGCCAGTGAACAAGGTACAGATACATGCACTTTGCAAGAAGGATACACGGCAGTAACCTCCAGGTAAGACTATATAGTTTCTGTCAGTTGTTTACTTAATCACACTATGCAGTTACGAACACATCAAAGCAAGCGCAGACAAAGGTTTTGCGAGTGTGCCAAAAATCTGGCGTCTTGTCAAAGATCATTATGAATTACTCAAATGACATGAGCAACCCATACAAAAACCCCGTGCTAAAATTAACCTAAAACTTACCTATATTTCTTTGAGCTTGAAGAGCACATCAAAATTACAACGGTGCAATTAGAAAAGCTAATTCTTCGAGTATCTTTGCGGGTCTAAAACACCAACATTATGTTGAGAACAGCCCTGGTCGAGAAACCAAAAGCTTTTTTGGAAATATTTCATCATTTTAAGTCATTTACAGTAGTTTTTCACCTACTGCCATCTGTATTATTTTTCCCAGAAAACGCGCCACACTTACAAGATCCTGGATTCTTACTGTTTACTTTAAGAGAACTCATATTTTTGTCACATTCGCAATAGTGTTATGCTCAGAATTGCCGTAAAAGACAGCGGAACTATTTAAAAACATTCTGCATTTTGGAAGAAGTGTCTACGAAATCTTATACTGTATCAGTCTGGCAGTTCAATCAAGCATATGTTGCCCTTGATGAATGCCATTTCCATATGAGCAATTTCAGTAAATTCTTTAAAATTTCAGATATATACACCACATAATGCGATTTTCCAGAAATGATTGGAACACGTCAGAAGAAAACTTATAGAATACAGGTATTATACATGGTATTATACAGGTACTATACATGTATATCACTTAATATCAGATAGAAATACTGGAATTAAATACCATAAGCTTCAAGTTACCTATTAAAAACTGACAAAATTCAACAGTAACATCTAAATATGAAAGTTATTTTCGGCAAATAATTTCCGTAAACAGAACAACTCCAAAAGTTTTATTTCAATTTTCAAAAAAAAAGGACTTTGTCAAGAAGAAAGGGACAATTGTTTAGTTCAAGAAGTCAGAATTTTTTTTTTTTGTGGAAAAAAACAACTTGCATAATGTAAGCAGGGAAAAATTAAGCATGAAGTGAAAATCTATAATAGGATAACTTTAAACACTATATGCAAACACTGACAAGATGAATAAATCTGTAAGCCATTAATTCTCAGACGTACGGCTGGCAATAATCAAACACTTGCCAAAGTACAGTAGTTGCTTTGTCTTAGCCATAATAAACACATTTAAAAGTTTATTAGATTTTTATTGCACTACTTCTGCAGTTCAACAATAAACATGTAGTTCGCCCTCCTACTAATGACTTAAACATGCACACAAATGGTGCTAAGACAAGTTGCAGATATTTGGGAGTGTGACAAAGTTTGCCAAAATCAACAGTTTGCGAACAACTTGTTAAACTCATTTTAACTAACCATTACTATAGATCAACATAATTCTCTTAATTATAAGTTTGAAACCCATTAGAAGGTCAACGCACTTACTGTATAGACTGTAGATGCCTGTCATGCAATATGTTGACTTGCACGTAGTTCGCTGTCAAAATAGGTAGGTTGTACAAGTTTGTTTTCACAAAATAAGCAAAACATCTCATACCATTTGATCTGTCACCAGCTACATGGACTTTACCAAATAAAACATTAAGTGATCAAAATAATTTGAATGTTTGCGGGAATACTAATAAATATCCAAAATAATAGTTCATGATTTGCGGGATATTCTAAGAATAATATAGTTCTTTTATGTAGTCGTAATTATCCGGAAAACACGTGAATAAACTGCGTTTATTGCATAATTGCAGTATACTTTCTGGTGTGCAATGCTTCATGGAATATTTTCATATGCTATACGGTATATTGGATATCATAACTGACTGCAATATACATTCTCAAACAAATATTCAGTTTTGCATAATAAATGTACATGGAAATAAATCAAAGTAAATATTTTTATGGTAATTTGTCATTACATGTGTTAAAAAATCAATATATCGCTCATGGAAGGCAATCTATTCCAGAACGTGTTCAGAGGCTCATTTGTGGGGTTATAAAAAAATCGATTTTATTTATTTTGAAAATTACCCTATCAAAGGCAAGATATTTCGTGAAAAACAAAAAGCTTTATGGCTTTTTTGGAGCAATTTAACAATTTAAGTGTCCGTTAGCGCTTCTGAAAACACCGTTCTCAGTTGCATCATGCCCATGCCAAAAATCGACTTGCTATAGAAATACTGCCATAAATATGGGTATTTTATAATCAATAGAGAGCGGTGAAGCGCAAACATCACGTTAATCTATTTGAACGAAAACTGTTAGGAATACTCAATTGCGCAGCATATCTAATGGCATGCATGCAACTATCGTGTCATTGAAGTTGCTGACCGCTTCCAAGTCTTGCACATTACCATCGATGACACTCTTGCATGGCAAGTGATTGAAAGCGAATATTCCGAGCGAGAATATATGTCGAGAAAAGCGAGAGGTTCAATTGCGATGACCAGTAAATATCACATCTCCCTCGAAGGCTTTCTTCACACTTCAAAAGGCCATTACGAGATGTTGGAGAAATATCGACTAAACCTTCCGAAAACGCTATCCTGTGAGCAAAAAGGTCACAAGTTGAAAGCTTGCCAGAGCTCCAATAAGCTAATTTACTCTAGGAGAAATTCCTGTTCTCGTCTTCAGCTCGCTTTTCAGCCATGCAGCTAGGGCAACAATGCCATATTCTACAAGGCCCAGAATATGCCAAGATTCTAAAGAATTATGCATTTGGAAAGTTAATGACAAAGCTTTGCAGAAACACGTGTTTTACACAGTCTTGACCTTCAGAATGTGCATGCTTCACAGAAAAGCCACATTTGCATCAAATTATGTTCTAAAAAGGCTAAAAAATTTCATAAGTTCCTATAAACATTTGTACAATTCTGCTAAAGGACGATTTTTTTGCAACATTGACTTGAGAAAACGTTTTATGCAATTATACGTTCTTGAGCCGCATCCCGCATTCTTTACAATTCTGACATTAACGGATCCATGGAGTTCTGGGTAATTCTTTATATGAGCAGAAATCTGAATATCATTCTGGTCACGAACAAAATACCGTTCAGCAGTAATATACAATGTAGACAATAAATAATGTCATTTTGTTTGCAATAAAATCCTGTTTATACCATTAGGTCTACAACTGTGAATATGACACCTGGAGAATTACATTTGAGTAAACATTAATAATGACAATGCTTCCATAACTGAACAAGAGTTCGTAACTTTCCTGTTTATTACGTTGATATAAAGCAGGCTGAATTCAATCAACAAATGTCCGTTTGCATACGATTACGCCATGTCTGCCAATGCTTTGGTTCAGCAACTGCCATCTAGTATGTGCAACCGTCATTACATGTATTTCAATGAATATTTATGAAAATATTTACAAACGACGTAACAATTTCCTTTCTTCAACATGCATATGTCATCTAAGAGCCGTAATGAAATTCGGTTCACCGTTTGGTTTTGATATTTGAATTCTTCGCCAGTTTAATTTGTCATGTCAATATTCCTCCGCATACACTATAGTCATTAATTTGCGTTACGTTTTAAGAGATTTTCTAATCAATAACGCGCTAGCATCACGAAATACAACCAAGTACATTTTTGATTGGATTTTATGTAAACCGAACTCGACTGCATGCGCATTTACTGACATGCCCATCAAAAGCTACTATTATGAACTCTCAGATGGGAGAACAGCCAAGGCAAATAAATATTATTTAAATCACGCGAAACGTTTTGCATGTATTTAGAGCGTAAATGTATGTACTAAGCTTCAACGTCAAAATACGACTGTTTATGATCATTAATTATGTCTCATCATAAATATATAAACCAATTTTTTGATGCCACGAGTTATTTTCAGAATTTATGAAAAGGGAGGCTTCCGTGGCTTCAATTCGCACCATATATTTTCGATGTTCATATACAGTATCATTGGAGCCTAAGACTCAAACTCTGACTTTGGGTTATATAAAGGTTGTCATAAATCATATAAAAATAAACCTTTATTAGATTTGTTCCATCAAGTTTAACATTAACAATGCAACGCACACACATAATCATTTCAAACGGAATTTCGGATCAATTATTTACAAAGTTAACATCAATTTGCTAGAAATTTGCTTAAGACAAAGGTTAACTTACACATATATGTATATGTTTTTATAAATTTATTTTAAACATCAACTGGTAATAAGATTAACGAATTTTCCCAAATGTTACAAAAGCTAAACAAGCAAAGGCATTTTGATGATAGGCCAACTCTGGAAGATATGTCCATTATATTAACGCTATCAGATTATTCGCAGTTATAATCGGTATATATGAATGTAATGTATATGTGTAAGACTATGTACTATCGATTACATCTTTTAAACTATTTCTTGATTAATGGCTTGTTTTCAGTATAATCTGAAACTAACTTTAAATTGCATTTATCTATTTATGAATGTTATATTGTGTAAATATACAGTGTACATGTATTTCAGGAACTTTTTGAAGTTTCTATTTAAGGACTTAATTCAATGTTAGTATGTTTGGCATACAAGAGTGAAAACAAGTTAAAAACAATTTTGGCAAGTTTTTCACGCCTGTTTATATCCATGTATAGTTTATGACAACATCTGCATAAAATATTTTTCAACGTCGTTTGTTTGCAAAGATCACGGCAGAATCATGGAAAAAGAAGAAAAGGTAGCAAAGTTCGACGTTACTATATTTGAAAAATGAGGTTAAAACAACACAAATATTGACTTTCAATCTGCAGTTATTCCATGAACGTACACGCATGTTTGCAACCTCGCAAACCATGCGCAGATATTTTATGTCAATATTCTATGCAAAGAACATCAAAATATGCAAAGACATGCTCATGGAATTGAGTAGAATTGCTGTAACATGCAAAGAGTAAACAATGTATGCGAAGAAACTTCAATTTTCAAACGTTCTCATTGTTTTTTTTTACACGTAATAAATAATGCATTAAATCGCTGAACAACATGTCCATTGATTTCGATTGTGTAGTAATCATCAAAGAATAAATGGGGTGAACGCGCTGTTCATTCCAGAATAAAAACCAAGAAATTAAATAAAAATATCTTAATTTAAGATCAACAAGGAAAACCTACTTTTCTATAAAAGGTTATATTTTAATTTATTAATCATCAGATAGGTTTGTGAATAATTAATTTCCAATTTAAAATATATATTATAGGCTACTGGGAGGCATGCAATTTTACAGTGTTTTGTACATTTAAGTGAAAACCACTTTCATTAAACGATTTTTTTTAAATTGTTTGTCCAATTTCATGAACTTTCAAAAATGTACACGTGTTCAGGATAGTATTTTGAATTGGCAATTGTGTGGCAATATTTCATTATACAACCTATACGGAATACAGTTCTCTGCAATCTCTGCATGGGAAAATAGCTGCTGTTATCAGAACCATAGCCGTTAATCCAAACATCCAATATTTGGCAAACATTTCAGCGAGTTTGGAGATCAACTTTCCCGATTCCTCACCATTTGTTTTTCCCAAAAACAAATCCTGAGCAGCACGTGGCTGTTGCTTAAATCGATCGCAGATTCAGCGTCAAGCACACAAGTGTCTAAATTTCATTCCGGTATTTTTCAAGCCTGATGCTCTAGGATAAGTTGGCTAATAATGGTGTAGTGGACTCTTTTGCACTAGGGCAAACTAAGACCAATCTTCTTTGTCGAGAGAACAAACAGCGTTTAAACCACTCAAGAGAATGGATGCTAACTCCATCTAGCTTACAAACAAAAGGCTTACAGATAAGCCGCGCAGGAACTCTGCTAGGGCCCGAGGATAAGGATACTGCTTTCGCAGGTTTAATGGCGATCAATAATGGACACCAGTAAGCGAGTGACTTGCATTTGACATCAAGGACCTAAGCTTTCTTAATGTACTTTGTCAATCCTTCGGGGTAACGTTTTTCGTCCTGCAGCGTAGAAAGTGAGCCTCATAAGCCCTGTATTTTCAATTTTTTAGAATAACTGTCACAGCTGCCAATGGCAACTCTTTCATTATTGACTATACTGTTAAGATAACTGATGCCCTACAACTATACTGGCAATTAGAGGTACGTGTAATGTGAAACAGTTTTCTTTGAAGATTTCTTTGGAAAGCTGATCACAAAAAAATTAAATCAGAATGAAAGTTTGATGAATGTTAAAGAAGAGCCAATGGAAACTCTTTCATTATTGACTACTAGCGGTACTACCCGGCCTTGCCCGGGTGAAAATTGTTGTTTGATTTTCTAACCCTTTTTATGCGATCAGGAGTTAGATTCAGCTGGCCTTTATCGCCAAAAGATGGCGCAATGCACGTGGGCCCGGG